>JAAAYG020072456.1:1824-13129 GCA_009936455.2 Tomocerus minor
TAAAACCCCAAATAGGAACATCTAACAGGAAATTCTTTCTTTGCAATTAAATTTTCTAGTGCAAGTGTGGTCTAATAATAAATATGCAAATATTTATTACTCTCTGGTTTACAAACGCAAGGGTTACATAAAACTTGCATGTTTCGTATTAAATAAATCGCAATACTCTGCCCACATTTACTCAGAATCACTTTATATAATAGATGCTAAGCGAGGTGTACTAAGTGCTATTTCTGTATTTATAAAATGTTTCTCGGGAATTTGCTCAATGAGAATATCAGGGCATTTGTTCAGGTCTGCAGAAGTGGGATATTTCTGCGAATGTTTTATTTATTGTGCAAGTTGCTGACTGTATTATAGCTAGAGATTGTAGGCATGTGTTCTGTAGAGGTGAATGAAATACAACTTTGCCACATGGTGGTAATAAACATAAAGAATATTTTTAGGAAGCTCATTGTTAATGCAACTGCAAGTATATGTACATGGATATGGCATGTAGCAGTTCGTTTATCAGTGCGATAATCAAAAGAGGAAATATTATATTTTTATAAGTTCACATTCGTTCCTAATTTACATTAGCTACATAACTTTGAGTAGGTACTAATAATATTAGAGAGCAAAGAAGAGGGTGGTTATAATGAAGTTGAACAGAAATTGGCTTTGTGCATAAATTCACCCTTCTTTGCTTAGTTGGCTTTACCTTATGTCAGTTACTTATTGTACGTAGCTAGGTATATTTTAGCAGTTCTGTTGACTGTTTAGTAGTAGTAGGCGGTGGTGGTGGCTTGGTTGGTTAGCTATTGGTATGGTGGTCCTTGTCATATATATTCTATTCACATGGATGATGAATGGAGCATGGTGAGTTGAATGAGGGCCTAAATGTTTGTAAGTCTCCGAAACGTGCAGCTTCCTAAATAACTTGCATATACTATATATAGTAAGTATATAGGCATAAGTAAGTCTTAGTTACATGTGGCTATATAATAAAGGTGGGCAGAGCACTCATGAATAACTCCGTAACTCGTGTGGAGAGAGTGAAATGAGGTAAAATGTTTATAGCTGAACGAAGGTAAGTGAAACGAGACGAGTTGGTTGTTGGTTGGCGTATAAAGGTAAGCAAAGGAAATGTACAATATAAATTGAGTGTGTATAGCTGTGGTGGATGGCCAGGAATGGCTTATGGCTTCGTCTGACCAAAAACATTGCACAACTGCACTTATGTACATACACAGAGAAGTAAACAAACGTAGGAGAGAGAGAGAGAGAGAGAGAGACGGAGGCAGAAAGTGCTGAGTCTGTTCCTAGTGCTCATCGGCCCGTGTCAAGGTGTAGTTGAGGACTTCCCTTACAGGAATTGCCATTTAGCATTTAATTTCGGTCCTAGATTACACTGTGCAAACAGACAAGCCCAGCTCAACTCCCGACACGATCACGACTTGTAACACCAAAAAGCAAAGCTTTTCGACTATGGATGCAGATGTAATGGACTAATGTACATAAAGTGAGGGTGGATGTGGATGTGGATGTTAAAGCTATTGAATTGGACGCTCATAGAGATCACTAATACAACTGGATGGCATTATTGAAACGACGAAGGGCAAGGGCAGTTGAATTCAGTTGTTGTCGACTCGGCACATCTCATCTATCATCTCCAAACTGCATGCATGTTCATAACCTTGTCTGCTCCGGACAAATTTATTTAGGCAGAGACAAATCCTACGCAGTAATATGCTAATGCTCTCTCGCAGCAATCCTACTTATTATACAGCCATAGATAAGACTAGAGCTGATTGTTAGGAAGACAAGTCAAATAAATACAATGCAAAGCTGTGCATTTGCATTGCTCTCCTTTCCTTACCCCTTCTTCCTTCAGTTAACTTGATTATGTTTTATTATATTACAGCTTCCTCTGAGTAATTCTAATATCAGAGCATATATCTCCTATCTGAACATAGCTACTCATATTTAACACAGCCATAAAATATTTCTCGTGCTCCAGCTACAGAGTAGACGTGTGCATACATAAAAATTTTGTATCCTGCCCTATCTTGTTGATTTGTGCACACTCTCTTTCTCAATTATTTCCTTTTATTTCACAATGCACTAGATTCCAGATAAAACTAAATAGATTTTGAAGGTCCCTTACTCTGCTTTTATAGCTCAGACATATGAGCTGGCTTTATTATAGCCAAATTAATATTTATACGAGGGTTATCATGTATCCGTACTGTGTGAACTGTTAAGTTCGCCTTACATTTAATGTTTCATGATAAATTGAGTGATAGAATCTGTTGGTGTATTGGACGGGTTCTTATCGGTCGGCGACACGCTTAAATAAAGTTTACCTGGAAAGTCAACTCACACTTCAGCCCAACACAGAAAACTGAAAGCAGCAGCTGCATTCATGCACTCGTCCTAACTAATGCCTCAGTTTCAGCTTTAACATGTCTGACAAATAAGTTAATGTACTGACGTGTTCACTATATTACAATTAATACATAATACATGTAGCTGCAGATATCACATAAATATATGTACAAACTTTTGTAGGGGAAAATATGACTCTTTTTGGAAATCCTTAACCGGATTGGGATGACTTACACAGTAGAGCATTATTACTTGACTTGTATAATAGACGCACAGATATATTATTTGTTTTCCATTCAATCCCATTTTACACGATGATGTATACAAGGTTATAATGAGGGATAAACAAACGTGGATTGGAATACAATAATAAGCCACAGAAACAAAACAGTTTAGCTCTTTTGCTTCCTCTCAGTCTCTGCTTTGTGTGAGAGAGTCGTTTTCTCTTTGAGCCAAAGCGATGCCTCTGTTCAAAGTGCAGATTGGCTTCGCTTCAGCTTAGACTTAACTTTATTCCTCTATAGATAACATAAATAGGTAACTACTTTTACTACACAGAGTCTCCTCTCCTACATCACATATTAACACAACTCTCTTCTGGCTTCTTCCTTCGCTCAGAGCTTACTACAAGTCGCAGGGAATGAGTCTCGTCTATTCTTTCTGATGTGATGATTACAACAGAACTGAGTCAAACAGAAGGAGGAATAGTAGCATGTGGCGCAATATCTCTTATATAAGAAAAAGCCACAAGCAAGACGACTGATTGAATTGGATATTACTTACAACAGAGAGTCAGAGAGAGAGAGAGAGAGAGCTATTACTGTTAGTGCACACGAAGCTTTGCCTATAAATAGACTAAATAGCAAATAATATAAGACTCTCCTCTCTAATAACGAGGAAACCAATATCTATTTAATATATCGCCCTTTTGTGTATCTCTCGAAACGAATCTTAACTAAAGTGAAGCATAGCATTAAGGGATATGATAGGAAACCAGACCACCTCCGCACAATTCACAAACAACATATGGAACAAACAAAGGAACACACCTGGCTCGCCGCAATGGACGTGTGCCCAGACCATAAATGAAATACGGACCAACTATCTATAAGCCACCCACCCTCCTATGTCATATACTCCTCTAACTTTATTCTCTTTGTGGCTAAATAATCTACTATTTCCTAAGACTCTCTCATGTACTCTCCTACTTATTAGTAATACCTAACTAATACTCACTGGAGAATTTCTCACTATTAAACAACTTAAATTCAATGATAGACTCTATTACGTGACTTGTAAGTAACCAACCCGAATCCTTTGTACTCACTCAGCCTTTCGCTTTATTCAATTCTGTCTTTCGGCACATTTTTCATTTCCCTCATACAAAATATATTACACTGTCGCTTTTGGCTAGCTTTCATCTCCTCTTAGTTATACACAGCAATTCATGCAATTTGTCATTTCTGTCTAAAATATGCGAGTAGGTACTGATTGGTAATTAATTGATGAACCTGTCGGGCATAACATTAGTAATCCTTTTTCTTAGAAATAAAATCTATTGTTACTCCGAGTCATGTTTTAACTTTGTACTTCCGTTTTTGAGACAAATAGTCGAAACAACTCATTTGTATATTAAAACAAGCTTTTAAATTGTTTGCGTCAGTTATAATTGTATGTGTTATTATTACTATCACTTTAGGCGCTTGTTTTAAGTATATGTGACTAAATTGTAAATAATATAATAGTAGACGTGTTTTGTGTAGTAGATACCTACTGTAAGAGTTAATGGACAATAATATATATCTATTTGATTTCAGTTGGCGATGAGAAGAAGTTGATTCAACTTTTGGTTGTTTCATGTTTGCACACTTAATAGAATAAAGGATATATCTGCGAGAAGAGAAGAGTTGAAGTTTTAAGGTCGTAAAAGCTAGTTTGGAGTTAGTTGGTACATAGACTCAAGTTGAGTCTCGTTCCCATTGTAGTACTTTATCTCATTCTTCACATATCACATTGCATTGGGGCTGGATTGTCTTATAGGAAAGAGGCGAGAGAAAAGAGCCAAAAGAGCTCTTTTGTAAAACTTAATTTCTGGAACCTGATTTTCACGTTGTTTCTGTTCTCTGTAGACTGAGTCTCCTGTTTCTGGCAGGCAGATCGCAAAACACAACCTATTGTGACAATGAAATTGAAAATCAATAGAAGGAGCCTAGAGCTCTTTAACTTTCCTTCACTTTATTTTACACTGTACAAGTAGGTAGGTATATGGGAAAACAATGTAGGAGCATTTGCCATATCATAGTATCTGTGTAATCTCTATTGTAGTAGTCCATTTTCTACAGCGAGATTTAAGAAGAGCCAGAGCCAAATCAAATTCCAGCCGAGAAACAAGCGAGTCCTGTAAAGCAATAAGCTAACAATAGAGAGACTCTCTCTTCTTTAAACTTACGTTCCATCTGTATTTACCAGTTTTATATTAAAATGTGTGCATCTAGAGAATTGCTGTACTTTAGACTAAGTACGTAAGGTAAAGTGACTCCACGGACACATTTACTTGTAACTACTGCATTGCATCTATTTATCAGTATTGCACTGTGTGGAAGGAGGGTCAGGTCATCCTCAGCAAACCAACACGAGGAAGATTCCTATTAAGATGAAGGGAAAAGATGGGTGAGTGGAGATGAAGTGATTTTCTGAGAAATGAGAATCCCTTGCTCTTTAATACATATATCCTACGTCCTCTCTGATTTTCTTTCTAATTCTCTCATACATTTTGAGGAGCTTCTTTAAATTTTAGCTTAGTATACTGAGCTACATGAACGTATTCCTTATATATATAAAATACTTGTATATATGTAAAGCATTTATTTTCCAAAGAGCAGAATGCCATTATATGAATGTAGGCGTCGAGAATCCCAACACTATTAAAAAAGAGTGGCTAACAAGGATAGCAATAGTATTTAGCACTATTCTCCCATTTGTATTCAGTCTCTCATGTAGCACCACTTGAGTCTACAGATAACTTTCAGATAAAAGAGTTCGAGTTGAATTGAGAGCGAAGAGAAAGATTCACCCAGTCGATTCAGTGATGATTCTGGTGAGTTGCTTTGCTTGTAAGATTGCAATTACTGGTGATGACGAGTGATGGGTGAGACAAAATCCAGTGAATAGGGAGAATGTGACAAGAAGACAGTAAACTAAAGCAAATCTAGTGCTACATGATGATTCACATTCACAATCAAAATCACTTTCCTATATACCTACATATACTTAAACTATATAAGTAACTATATATAGTGCATATGAGTATAGCTACAGTATATGTTTGGGGTGGACTGCTACAATGTTATCTTGACTGTAGTATTTTCTGATACGCCTTGTCATTTCTCTATTTTCTAATGTCTCATCACATTCGTTTTGCTTTGCTTTGCTGGAAGCAACCTACTTTTGCTCCACATTTCCGCATCACCATTACTCTTTATAGATATTGCCATGTCAGTGTCGTAGCATCGCATAGCGTATCATCCTATCTCTTCATCCCGAGACCTTCCTACACTGCGTATATACTAACTAAACTATTATCTTCACAAAAGAATGCACACTGTTGATAAATATACATGTCATGTCTTAAAACTGTCTATAGAAAAATACTAGAGAGATGCCTACTGCTAATAGCTTACATCTTCATAATATGCAAAATGTTGGCAAAAGACTTGTAAAACAGGATGCAATATTTAAAATGCAATGTAACATGAATATTTTACGTCTGTTTTTCATCCAAAGACGCTATGCTTTGTGTAATGTATACAGTGCAGCTTGAATTTCTTAGACGAGATGAGCTTTTTTCAGTCAGGATGTCATTTTGGAGTGTAATGATAAAAAGGAAGGAATTTGCACACGAATAGATTCCATTCCACTTGGACTCAATTCTTTAGATCATATTTGTCCTCAGTTGTTTTCTTCTGTTTTGTTTCTGCCATTATAATATTATTAGGAACTTTGTCTTTGCTTACGATTAGCCTCTGCCGGCTCCAGTTGCTCTTCCTTTGTTTTTCTTTACTACTGACTGACAATAACTTATAATATCTCTGTCTGTCTGTACAAGGGAATCATAGGCACCAGTTTGCTTTGCAAAAAGACTGATTGTTTTAGCAGTTGGGAAGAGTCGGGATTGCAAGGAGGATTGCAGAAATTATAGAGGCTATCTATCTGTGTCGTCAGTATTTACGGAGGATATCAGGGAAGAGAATGCATAAAGAATGGCGAGAATGAAGAATTGTTTATCTTATATTTTCTTCATTGTCATCAACATCTCTTCTTCGTTGACTTGGAAGATTTCCTTTGCTTTACTTGGCTTTACTTTGAGTGAATCGAATTACTCTGTTTCGTTCTGCTTTGTGCTGGTTACAACCCAATGAATCTTTCGAAAGAGGAAAACAGCACGCAGTATAAAGCAGCAGAGTAGTCTCCAGCTCAGTCTCAGCCCAACTTGCTCAGCCAATACATAAATAGAGATGTGCCATGCAGAGTACAAAGTACAAGAAAGTAAACAACAGTCGTTAGCTTTTCTTTGCTTTAGTTTGTATTTATTAGAGAAACTCTCGTGTATATGGATACACAAGTATGTACGTAATACGATTTGATATATTATTATTATATTAACAACTTGAGTTAGATATTCCATGGATCAGTGCAACGTATGGGCTTATACATACGTTGTAGCTATTATAAATTGCAGATAATATGTTTCAACTCACACCACCAACTCTTAAAAGCCTTACATGCTCATATTCATAAAGGCTAGCCATTTGTTTCAGCACATTCCACATTTCATTCTGAATATAAGTAGCATGGCAGAAAATTCTCTGTCTAAATGTGAATATCTTATACTCCATATTTTCTACTAAAGAATTCAGTTAACAATTTAAGTATGAGGATTTTATGTAGAAGAATGATATAGCATAGCTTATTTTTCGTATTTTTCACAGACTAAGCGTGAACCGTTTTGTTAGCACATATATAGCACGCTTAAAATCATAGCAGAGATTTATAAGACGACATTATGTTGTGTGTATGATAGCAAAGAGATATTCAAGACGAAACAGAAATTCAGACAGAAAGTGTTAGATGAGGAAGAGCTGGAGAATCATAGTGGCACAGAGGGAAACAAGAGAAGAACAACAGGCGAGTCAGACATTTATGCTTGGCCAAGCATCTCATCATGCTCACTGTACAGAAGAGTGTCTTCAAAGTCAACTAGAAGACTACAGACGAGAAGAAAAGGAAGACAAACCCAAGGAGGGCAGACAACGACGACAGAGCTAGGCAAGATCACTCAGCATTAGTTACTTCACTCCCTGCCCGCTTCTGAAGTCTTTGTATAAAGGGCAACTCCTATATTTACTCTAAGTATCTAGATTCTGTCTGTATACCTTATAATATAACATACAGTCTAACAATAATATTAGTACCTAGGACAAATACTAAAGAATAGCGCTTGGAATTCATTTTACTATACTGTCATCTTCAAAAACCTTCTCTCATACTACAAACAATTCTGCACACAAACAACTGATTAGGAAAGGTAAAGAACAGCTACATTAAACTCAGCATCCAATCCCCACTATACTTATTTCTCAAAAAACTGTGCTATTATCTTACTTGTCTGACGAGCACTACTAAAATAAAAGGAAGAACAAGCCATTGCAATTACTACTAGTTCTGTCTGGCTTTAATGAATGGGAATTTAAATTGCTAATGATTTGTCATGCCTATCCAAGTGGCAACTAATTGGATGGAAGGTTACATGTTTTAAAATCTCGACCTTTACGTGTTGCAACTTGTAATGTTATGCATTTATTATATTCATTAAAGCCAATTAGAAATTCTACCATTTGATAGTATGCGACAGGGTGAATGTGTTTTAGAAGGCTAAAGAAATTAAATTATCACTGCTAAAATAAGTATCATCGCATGATTCATAAATATTATTAAATATGACGCAACATGTCTCAGTTTTGAATAAAAAGTTAAAGCATACCTTTGACCTTTTGTGAAAATCCCATTAAATCTTTTCCCTGCTAGTTCATAGTTCACTCCCACTTGACAACAGGATTTTGACGAAACCAAATTCTAAGTCCTAAGGAATAATATTATGTTTGTAAGAGATGAGCGGATATTAAAAAATAGTTAGGAAGATTTTGCACAGTTCATTTTTGTATAAAGAAAGCTAAAAGAAGAGGAAAACAAACTAGGGACAATAGCTGTGAAAGACTTTGACAAGATGAGTTTAGTTCAGTTGCAGACTGAAAGTGAACTGTAAAAGTTGAAGAATTCTCACTTTCTCCGTTCTTTCTTTCATACTTGTGCATAAATGAAGGGAAAGTTGAGAACAAATCTTTTCTATTGTTCAATTCATTATTCTTTTTCATCGTGTATACACTTATTACGTTGAGATGCAATAGAGGCAGCCTTTAAATAAATCCGCACTTTGTTCTGCTAACTTTCGTTTTTGTCAAAACGGCAAAAAGGCAGATATCAAAGAAAGCCATTTAAACTTTTTAGCACAAGATTCCTATTTAAGTTCAATGCGTCTTATTTATTTGCAATAAACTTTCACACTTTTACACTAATCCACTTTTCAGAAACTAATTAAGTACTGTTAGTAATTGTATGCAGATTATATAAACAGTGATTTGTAAAAGGGTGGGAAATCCAAATCTGATTTTCTTTGTTCTATAAAATGATTAGTGCGTCTAGTCACGTGACTGAAAGTTTCTGAGAATAGATATTGCTAAGTAAGTTTGATTGCTTTTCCAATCTCTGATAAACTCTGGCTAAGTATAAGAGAGAAGTTATTTTGCTTCATAGCATTTCAATTTTCAGCTTCTGTTGGTTTATGGTTAGTTCTGCTTTAACAGTTCTAAATTTCTGACAATAAGTTCCGGGTTTGTTTTGAGTGACTATCTAAGAAGATGAATTTTTGCAATCTGTTCAGTTTTGTAGCATCATTCCAATGTTGGCCTGACTTTGAAATGAACACTTAGGTAGATTTTTACATCTCGCATTGGATCTGACTTTTGGTTGTGTCTGTGCCATGTGAAAATGTTTAGTTTTGTTCGTTGTTCGTACTGTAGAATCAGTTTCTTAGTATTAGTAGTAGTGCAGGCAGTGAGTGCAATGCGAAGATACTAAAGAAAATCTTGGTAGGGAAACCAGAAGACAGGACCAAGAAAACTCAAGCAAAGAAGATGGAGAAAGCTGATTGTATTTCTTACTGCGAAATATGACCTGATTTGATTCGATTAAAAAACTTTTGCTCTCACCATGTGCTACAGTATACATGTGATGAAGCACTAAAACTGTTTTACATTACAACTCGAAGTGAAGTGAGCTTGAGCTGAAGAGAAGTGAAGTTGCGATGCTACATTGCATTGGATTTGATGTGATTTTCCTAGTGCGAAGAGAAGTTACAACGAGTTGGTAGGTACTGAACTGAAAAAGGTTTTATTTTCTCCTACTATATATACTAACAACTATGTAACTCCAGAGAAAAGGGAAAATGTTCAGAGAAAACTACTGCTGGTGTGACTGAAACTGTTTCGATATACGAAAATACATGACTCTAACAATAACTAAAACAGAACATACAAGTGGCTTTATGTTTCTCGCCATGACTTTACCTATTCCAAGGGACTGTGTTGCATTTTACCATCTTTTCTTCTCTGTAGACTAGAAACATAGTATATAGTAATATGTAGCATGGAATATTTTCTATGAAATGCTCATTTTCACTAGCCTTAAAATTAGTTCACAGTTTAGTTTAAGCTTTTTCAACTAAATGTGAAGGAAATCATAGCTGAGTACTTATGTCACAGTAATATAAATGCATACAGTGCAAATTACTACATACTATTGTGAAAGTCTCTCTCTGGTTTTCTATGTCTCTCTCCTTCTATCTGGTTAGATTAGCTTCTCTGTGTAGCTCACAATCAGTTCAGTACAGTTCGTTTATTGTCCTGGTGCTTGTGAAAGCAAGATATGAACAAGAGAAATACAGAAAGAAACTGTGTATAAGTTGGAATGACTGAAACTCTCACTAAATTGACTCTCAGCTCAACTAAATATAAACTTCTTGTCGTCATCTCCTACTTATTTCAGATCTGACGACATTCTCTACACTTTGTTTCGTTTTCTTCCTATTAAATGACGAACTATGTAGGAATGAAAATCTGAATCCGAGGCACTAGTTCTCCAGTTCATTCTATATCTGTTCTAGTAATACTACTTATGTATTTTAGTCGAGTTACTCTTCTTCTTACAGAACAGAGCTGGTTGGTTGACTTAGTTCCAATTTCAGACTTTCTTCTTTCCAACATACCCCTACTTGTTCTTATTGCATTACAGAGAAACATATTACAGAGCCCAGCAGCAATGTAATGCACAGAGTCTGGTAGTTAAGTCAAGTCCCCTACTTAAGCCCTGGTGCCGTGTGTGTCTTCCATCTCGACCCAATATATTTCCTACTTTAGTCTTACGATAAGTAACGTGATAAGTAAAGTAAGTCGAAATGAAGGGGAAACTTTCTTTCATATAATGCCTAACGATTTACACTTGGATATAGCACATCAATATATTTACTCTATTAACTGTGTATATGGGTATCTAGTGCCAAGCATGTTCCCTTCTCCAAATACAACTATCAAAGTACAATATTAGAAATACTAGAAAACAATCACGTCCCTTTTCTATACGAGTCTTACGTTTTAGTAGATATCTGTGCAAATCGTCAACTCATAAGAAGAAACTATTTGCAAAGTATACGATTTAAATGAGTAAAACGAATCTCTTAGATGACCCTAATTGATCTTTTGTTTGGTTGTTAATTTCAAGATACCTAATAATTAGTAATTAGGAATATTGCGAAACATTAACAATG
>JAAAYG020072456.1:16380-34093 GCA_009936455.2 Tomocerus minor
TTGCTTTATATATTGCTTTGACATTGGCTTGTTTTAAAATGAAAATATTCTCGCATGAGTGAAAAGCATCCAAGGTTGATTTTGATTTTACATTGCTAGTTCTGCTATATATGAATGTGTGTGTAAGCTAAAACACACATTTGTTTTTCTATTCCCAATTCTACTGCTGCGTTCTATTCTAGTGGTCTCCGTTATATCATTTAAGTAGGTACTTACTGCTCTCGTTTTATTATTTGTGTTTGTGTTTAGCTACGGTTATGTTGTTAGTAGATTTTGTTCACTTAAATCTCTCTCTCTCTCTGTGCCTTATATTATGCATTATTACAGTAGATTCGGTTCGGATTTATTCCCTGCTATGTAATTTGAGTGGGATTGGAAATGGAGATTTAGAATTTAGACATGCCTCACGCAAACACACATCAGAACAGAGGAAACTCTGTCTATGTTTAGTCATTGTAGAACAGTACAGCATCGTCAACAAGATTGTAAAACATTAGCCAAGTATGTAGATAGACGCCTACATGAACGCAAACTGACAAAATCTACTAACTAGAGCATTTCTCATCTAGTTGCTTCAGCCAGATCACATCCCATCCCACTTCGTCCCATCACATCAACATCCTATTCATTTCGGATCCCTTGGTACATTACAGAAAACAATAGAGTGTAATATGCGATAGGAAGGCGTAGGAAAGCAGAGACATTTAACATTTACTTTACTGTTTACGGCTAACATACTCCAATTTCCATCCACTTCACTTACACATGTTACACTTTGTCTGTCTCTACTCTACACTATGTATTTATCATCAACTCCATTTAATCAGGTAGGAACAGTTGCCTAACTATTTACTTTAACAAACACTATGTGCCTTTGCATATGATACCCAATAGTATCTTTTTGCTATATAATATTTTCTGTCTTGGATCAGTTTCTGGGTGTGTGAGTGTAACTATTAACTGAATTTACATGGGATTTCACCTAATGTGTGAGTTCTCTTTAGTTTTGGTAAAACTCAGTCAGGTGTTCCCAACTCTGGTATCCTTTCCTCCACGTACGTATGACTATGGCTAGGGTAAACAGAATAGGAGATATGAATTCAGTGACAAGATGAGCAAAATCAAACCAAACGGAGTTGAACTGAACGTTGAACCGAAAGGAATTGAACCTTTAGTCGATTTCACAGTCTTGTGCTATTATATTCAAATCTGCAAACCTTTTCTACTTACTAACTGCTAGATCCGTAGACATACTCAACCCTTTTCCCCTACATTCATCCATAGAACTCGTGACACGAAACATGTATGAAAAGAAGATTTCCTTCAACTCAAATTTTCTGCTCCGTATAACCGAAAAGAGAATCCCTACATTTCCTATCTTTTTCTTCGTATGAATTTTATTCGTTTGGAAAATCGAATGTACTACTGTGCCTTAGCATTGAATTACCATTGCTTTCTTAAATATATATTATATTTGTATACGACATACCTATGTAAATCTAATATGCAATAGCCTCATTTTCACTATGCATTTCTCAAGTAGAAGCTATGTATATGAATGTATGTATGAATTCAAGTATTAGTGAAATGAGTAAATACTTATTTTTTTTTATATAAGTGTGGCTATAAATATAGGTTGTATAAATATATTGTTGGGGTTTGCTTAAGCTAAGTTAGTCTCTAACTCTTTGAAGATATTACAAAGTAGTCCTTTTCCCTTCATCTGGTCTTTTGCTTTGCGAACTTGAGGAGCAGTTTCGGATCAGACTCAACTAATACATACATAGGGCATAAAATAACATAACACACGCAACTATACAATTTATCTGCAACAGAGCACTACTCGTGGCATCCCAGACACAACAGAACACAAACGTGCACTCCTCTCATCTCATATTTCAGATTATATTACTTCGTCGTTCTGCAGATTTCTCGAGCAGAATTAATCCCTATACCTCTTTCTACTTTTTATTTTCCTTTTGCAAAGAGCGGATCTTTGCCTTCCTTTCCTTCAGTGCGTAACCGGGCACTGAAATCATTTTTCCCTATATGATATTACCTGCCAACCAAACAACAATCGCCTCATCACTATACATAGATACTAGACTTATATTGCTACTCATTTTATTTACATAACATTATATGACAAACCTTTTCACTTCCGTCTTTTTCTACACTTACAAGCACAAGATGAACCTTTGTATTAACATTATATTATATTACACAGCCATATTGTTACAAGTTCGCGCAGCAGTCAAAATGTATAATATAGTATACTTTAGCCGTACTATGAAAGTACAGACACAATTACACTAGATATATATTCTTATTATGATATGACATCATGGAAGAACAGATTCAAAATTTATTTCCTATAACATAATGCAAAGAAAAGAGATATCTATAGAAATATATGGCAAGTGTATAGTTTGCAATTTAGATAATCCAAATCCCTTGCTACTGTATTGTATTGTTGACAGGGCCAACATAATATCTGCAACGATAAATTCTTATGCTCAAGTTAAAGGAATATAATTGACGGATTTTATTTAGCTACGCAGCAAAATAGACAGACAATGTACATACTTACACTGTAAGTATTTATATCGAAGTGCCGCTTCAATTTCTTCCCTCTCATATTTATCTTCTATAAATAAAGGATATAGCTACCGGGATCCTGTTGTTGAAACATCTTCTATATATATTTTGGGTTCACCTTCTAGTGTTAGAAGTTATTCAGACGGAATATTGTTACTCTACAGGCTGAGCCTGGCTGCTTTCGTGTGTTGCACAAAAAAGAATATCTAAAGATAATATTATTATGACTTTATCTATTTCCCATTCCTTCCGTCTCGTATTATTTAATACGATATGAAATTCTAACCTCACCTTATCACTAGAGATCGTATGTATACCTGCATTGTGTGGATACAGCATGCACGTCCTGAAATTTCAATCCACCTCGTATTTCATGAATCTGGCAAATCGAGTCAACGAAAGCAGGCAATGCAACAGAAGATGAGATAGTACAACACTCGAACCGACACTCCTACACAAACGAAACTTAACAAACTCATCTCTGTTTGAAATGCAAAGGGAAGGTGCAGTGACTCCGGTGTCTGTCTACTGTGACAACACTGTAAAGCTAGGTAACTTTAGGAAAATAAATAACAAGAGAGACGGGAATGGGATTCATTGCATGTTCATTTAGGAGTTTTGCTATCACCTCCTTTCCTCAGATATTTACTCATCACATTAAAGTTCAAGTTTCTCTTTAAATGGCTGAAGAGCTTTGGGATTAGTATTGTTACTGTTTTTGTCGTATTCTTGGCTATTCCTGTAGGATAATATATTTTCTCTACACAGAGTCTGTGTGACATATCATCCGTAACTTAAGTATTAATCAGACAACAATATATTCATCACCAGGAGCACAGGAGGCTCATTGCAATTCCACTATGCACTTGTTTCAACTGTTAATGCTCCGGGGAAGAATGTATGCAGATTTATTTTAATTTTATTATCATGACTGCAGATTCTGGCAATTATACTATAAGGCATAGTGTCTTGCTTTCAATTGGAAAACGGGGGAATGGCTAAAAGCAATACATGCAAATGAGTAGAGCTGCTGTAAGAAGGTCAGAATTACAGTTCAATTAAATTGTGCAGAGTATGTTCAGTGGAAGTTAGAGACAATTATAGAAATATGCAAATATTAAGAAGTAGCGTAAAGCATGAAGATAAAAGAAACAATAATAATAATCGTATTAGTAGTCTAATGACTCTAATTGTGTCTGTAATAGGCTCAATTGGGAGAACAGTAGTTTGGAAGAAGAAAACTACAATAAAAAGTGTGAGGAGACAAGATACTTACCGTGGAAGAGGACCGCGAGCACAGACAAAACTAATGTCCACGTGGGAATCATCTCACAAAGGTACATCTTTACTTTTACTACTTTGCTTTCTCTGCCTCACGTTTTCTTCCTCTTTCTCTAGTACAGCCGTCGGTCGGGTTGAGTTGAGAAAACTCCGGTCGTTGTTACCGGAGCTAGATAGATATATGGGATAGATAGGTGCTGTATTTATAGTTATGTTTGTAATATGTAGAACATAATGTAAGTTGACTAGTGCACTGTTCCTATATCTATCTTTGAATATAGGTTTCTATTTAGAGTTGACTTTAGTCTTAGCTAGTGGAGCATTATGAAAGGGAAAGATGGTCGGAAAGTTAAGTGACACAATGCACTCACTCAGCTCAGTTCAGTACACAGTACACTGCCTTTCTTCACTTCAGTTCTTTTTTGGCTTTATTTGCTACGAGACACAAACAACGTGCTCTAAGGAAAATCCACAAATCACGCCTTCTCTTTTCTCAGTTCAGTTTCATTCAATTCCTTTTTCTCTTCTAAACTACACCAGCAGTAGTCTCTGTCCAGTTTAGTTCATCTGTTTTCTCCTTTGGTATGTGATGTTTTCCTTTGCAGCTTTGTGTACTACAGAGCTCTACACATATCCCTATACGTAGAAACAGAGAGAGAGAGAATGCATTTGTTCTTGTATAGCGGTGGGTAGTAGGAGGTCAGTTCAATCCAGAGATTTCTGGTGCAAGTAAGTAGCTCCGTGTGTGTTATGCAGTAAGTAGTTATTTAGTTAGCCTCCTCCTATTCTCAGATATAGTTTGTTGATCTCTTTGAGAGTGAAAGAAAATAGAGAAAGGGAAGTCGTGGTACAAAATAAAATAATAGCAAGGCTAACCTAACACAAAAGTTAAGTACCCTACTTACTTTCAACACGTTAGCCAGAAGTCAAAGTACATAAGTAGCAAAAGGAAAGGGAAAAATCTAAAGTCCGTTCGTCTTTCTTTTTTTTTCTCGGACTTTGTGACTTGGCTTCCTTTGGCTAAGCAATAAAGAAGGTGTGGGCAATGTGAGACAGGCAATTTAACGTTGAAACAAATGAATCACAAATAACCGCAAGAAAAGCCTTGGTAAAAAACAGTTCTTTTGCTTTCCTTTCCTAATAACAATATTGGTTTGACTTTGACTTGAGCTCCAAGATCAATTCAACGCAGTGGAGTTGAGTTAAACTGCGAATCCTTCTCCTTTTTTCCCTTTCTTCTCTTTTTTTATTTTTCTTGGATGCATAAGCTCTGATAGGGACACACGCAGAATATTATACGCATAAACTGCATAGGTATCCTATGTATAGTATGTATGTCTATGTCGACGGAACTCAATTCAATTCGGCTTCAGTTTTATGCCTTTTCATTCGATTCTCATCTGTCACGCTCTCACGTGGAGAAAACTAGAAAAATTCTAGCGAGAAAGGAATATTAGGAGAATATCTCTGTGTAGCAGGTATTCTCCGCTTTACAAAGCACACAACAATATCCGTGCACAGTAGTTCAATTCAACTGTCAGTCACATCAGTTGTGTTCTGCCACGTCACGTCAACTCACATCCCATCAAATCTCTTTCCCTCTGTGAAAGGATGCCTCTAGCCTAGGAATTTATTTTCCCTGACACTTAGTAGAGTGTCAAGACAATTTAAAAATGTCTTTTTGAGTCATTGAGTCCTGAAGTATCATTTCTTTGCTTTATTTTCAGTTTAATTTGACTGGGAGAGAATTTATGGGTTTGAATCCTAATTTTGGTTTCTTTTATTCTACCTCATTGAAGAGGAAAACGTCAGATTGAACGTTCATTTCCGCTCGCATAATTTTGAGACTGATGAGCAGGAGTGTATTCTCCAATGATGCTTTCACTTCACACAGCAGATTAATTGAAAGGAGTGTCTTATTGTAGACAGTCGACTCATTTTATTTTCTCCACGTAGAGAAGTATTTTCTAATTTCAACCGGACGAGATAGAGTAGCTCCGGAAAATAATCCTTTAGCAATTAAATAGTAAATGGGCCATTATTGTAAGTAGGTATACGTGAACGGATAATAATTCACAATGGGATGCCTCTCTCCTACAACTCTTCGACTAATGTAAATATTTAAATCGCCTCAATTAATTTGATCAGTCAGGGCACGAAGGGAAGAAACGCACTGTACGCAAATGAATAGGTGAAAGAGTCAAATGATGCTAATGTTCTGTTGTATAAATCTGGCTTTAGTGTCACTGTCACTATAAAGAGAGACTACTTATTGAGTGAGTGTGAGGACATAGTATAAACACAAGACAAGACAGTGTCATGTCAGGAGGAGCGAGACGGACATTGCGTGAGTAACATTTCTATGAGAGTCTAACCGAGTTTGAGACAGGAGAGTTTGAGTGAATGATGAAGAGATGGTCTGAAAGAGGGGAAGATGCGTTAACTGAGTCGGAGGATGTGTATTGCTGAGCACTCGTGTGCTGAATGACGGGCGATTTGAGAGAGCGCCTTTTACTTCCCTTTAGCTCTTAGCTGACTGAACTCGACTCCGAACTGAATGCAACTAAACGTAACAAACCCCAACGACAGAACTCACACCACACACACAGCACAACTTTTAACTGAGCTCTTTACAGTGCTAAGCCAGTGAAACAGACAGAGAGTTCCCTCAGTCACTCTGTGAGACTTGCCTTGGCTGGATAGGATTTGATGTGCAAGTCACTACTAGCAGCTCTCTTTACCCCACACATCTCCCAATACAAAATACTACGCTCTACACACACACACAACACAAATAGTACGCAAAAGTCGTATCTCACGTGTAGACTCACTCTAAACGTGTATAGGTTATGCACGGAGTGTATAATGGCATGTATGCAGTGTACGTAGGTATAACTACGACGAGTAGCTTAACTCGGCTTCCCTTGTCTTTCCTTGCTTAGCTTTGCTTTGGTTACTAGAGGATTGCCTCACTTCGGCTTTGGCTTTAACTTGGCTTACTCACTACTAACAGCAGCACACTTCCTCTCTCTCGACAAAGACTTCTACTTTATACAGAATTCCAAACTTACGTATTCGTGGATCTATCTACACGTTGAGTGAACTTAACTCTCTCTCTCTCTCTCTCTGTGTGTGTATGTATGTGTGTAATGTAAGTACAAGTGTGTAGCCGTGCCGTCTGCTATGTTACTGTATGGGCTTCCCTGGAACTGAACCGCATGCGATGCGGCTCAGCTTCTGCGACACTCTTATGCTCCTCTCCCTGCCTTACATTACATAACGGAGCTCTATATAAAAAGAATACCTTTTTTGATACGTGTCTAATAGGATCATATGAAATACTTGTACATTGTACACTTACACTCTGTGTTATTTTATATGTGTATCGTTCTATGTTTGGCAATGTTCAAAAGAGCTATGTTCACTTTCCGACCTAAGTTTTGTGGATTTTGGATTGGAGATGTTAGGTAATGTTAGGCTGCTCAACTCGTATACTCACTCAGTTGCTCATGCTCCCGATTTTATTAAAGAGGAGAAGAGTATATAATCTGTTGTGTATAAGACATTATAGGAGATAGTTGAGAGGGAGAGAGAGAGGAGTTGAAATCAACCAAGTGAACTAAAGTAGGAGACGTAAACGAGAGGACGGTCGTTTTGGCCCATGTGTGTCTATCTTCCTTCCTATCTCTATGATGATGTAAATAGGGAAAGTACAATACAAAGTAGAGCTAGTAGTAGGTGGAATGAACCTTCTTCTTCTTCTTCTGCATGCATTTAGCTATCTTGTTCTACTTACTGTACAAGTAACTATGGACTATTATAATTCTAATATTATAGGGAAGTAGAAGGTAGGCTCTAGTCCTCCTTTCTTAAGTTGTACAGTCAAAGTCAAGCTGAGAGTAATAGGAGAGAGAGAGGGAGAGAGCTAAAGAAGACAGATAATACTTCATCATATTCAATAGAGTCACTTGGATAATCATAACATTTATTATTATTGCGTCGCCTTATCCACTACCAGACATCATTGATGAGATGAGGATGAACATGCAGGGATTCTTGGAAAATTCTTAAGGTTTCTCTTAGCCTTTTATCATTTAGTTGGTTATGCCCCGTCTTATAAGGAGCCAGAGGAGACTGGAAAACGACTTTGTACGTATAGTAGTAAAGGAGCTTTCTTCTCATCCTATTTCTCTCTGTAGTTGAGCTGGGCTGAGCGCTACTTTCTCTTATACTTATGTAACATAATAATGTGCCTTAATGTCTCTTCTCTTCATCCTTCTTCATAGTAATTGAGGTAGTTGAGACGACTTGAGTGGATTCACGTATTTCTTTATACTCAACCAGATGAGGATGAAACTACCAGAGTTTAAGCTCATTTATATATTTACTATCGCACAGGGCAAGCTCTCTCTGACTCTCTCTTAAGCTAAACTAACAAAGCTCTGACTACCTACTGCTGCTGGACTCTCTACTTTAGATCTAAGAAAAGAACATACATTTCAAACACTTTGCATATGCAAATTATTCCACGGCTATAAAAGAAAGAGCAATTCACATAATGTTCGCCCGAGAATTTACTTTCTCCTCCTACATTCGTTTAGTGTCTAATCCAAATTATATTAACACATTTAACAAGTGAAAATAGAAAGTAGGTATCTATTAAAATTGGTGCTCAAACAAGTTACGGTTTATTTATACCTACTATATACTTAAGGTTTTATATTAATTTCTCCATTTTTCTAAATTTTTTACGAATGGTATTTATGATGACACACAAAGAATAATGTCAGAATTCGTTGAGTGCATGAGAATAATGGAAAACTGATTATCAGCCGAATACAACGGCAACACGAAAAAATACAACATTGGCATTAGGTTTCTGTGTTTTTTTTGTATAAAGATGCAATGA
Source organism: Tomocerus minor (assembly GCA_009936455.2). Lineage (NCBI taxonomy): Eukaryota > Metazoa > Arthropoda > Collembola > Entomobryomorpha > Tomoceridae > Tomocerus > Tomocerus minor. The sequence goes on from JAAAYG020072456.1 coordinate 25,169, forward strand.
TTAGGTAGGTAGCTAACAATGCATGAAGAAAATGTGTCGAGATTCGGTGGGCGAAATGATAATAATGGGAAAACTGTTTAGAAATCAATGGATGTGTATTTATGTCGGTTGGGGTAGTGAAAGAGAAAAGTGAATATGATGATAATGTTGTATTTGTATTATCCTCTATTGTATTGTAACAATTGAATTGTTATTTGTAATGTGAGGAAGTAGGGAATAAATATATATTAGGAAGATATAGATAGGTCTCCTCCTGAACAGTTCGAATAAAATAGAAGGACGACTGGAACCAAACGGGGACATAATAAATATGAAAAGAGAGTAGACTAAAGTGGAAGCTCAGAAGAAATGCAGGAGAGAAAATAGTAGTAGTCCCATGTGTATGATATTTGAGGGGAACACGGGCAATAAGTCATGATATGTCAAGAGAAAGAAGAATCGGGAAGGAACTATTGGCAAAAGAGTACCCGACTTTGGTTCTTCTATTTTCTGAGCACTGGTAAATGGTAGATGAGAGGAGAGTGTGTCATGTTATGTTCGTAGTCATCATAAAGGAGGCAAATAGCCTCGAATAGTTATAGAAAAGCTTACTTCAAGTTGCAAGGCTAAAATCTGTCAGAGTTTTGCATGTATATCCAGGACGGGCTCTCGTGCATCTGAATGAATGAATGAAACGAATGAGAAAAATCGAGGAAGATGAGGGTGAAAAGAAAGAGGAAGGGAGGAAAGTGATTTTGGCCCGAAGCTGAAACTCAAGTCAACTCAGCTCAGATGATCCAGGAGTCAAATAAGCCGTGCAGTTTAGTCAGGATGTATCTCCCATGTTCTCTCTCTATCTATCAGGAATCCAACTATATCGACTACTTATCTTATATTAGCTATAGATAAGCCAAAGTGTGCACTACATTCCTTTTATGACATATAAAGGTGGGTGAAACAAATTTAAAAGTGGACTATAGTAACTAAACTTTCCAAGCGAAAGAAAACTAAGGGAAAGGAAAGGAGGACAAATTTTAAATAGTATTAAAAGTATTATTATAGACTTTCGCCTCTCTATCCACTAGGAATTGTCTCTTTTTCTCGCTTGCTTTATGACGAGGATGGCTATACAGAAGGGTATTTTGATGTCACACTTAGTCCCTTTCTATATGTGATACCTTATGTGTAACTTCATGAACTGGCGAAATAGAAAAGTAAGTGGGAGCCAGAGGATGACAGACAGGAAGGAACTTTTTTCTTTACAATTCGGCGCTCCTATATGGAGCTGAGTTACAATCTTCCCTATATGCAATTTATTGGCCGTGTGCATCTTGCACACTACTTAGCTATATATACACATAAAGTAGCTACTGGACTACTTATACATTGTACGCTTCTTAAGTTCTTATGCAATATAATCTATATAAGGGTTGTGCATTAGAGACGATCCGATGATGAGTCACCAATTACATTACCACTAAAGTAAAGCTAGTAGCATCTAGTAGCATAACGTATGATTTGAAGAGTAGGCGTGTTGGTATCCTAGAGCCTTAATATAGTAACTACATAGCCGTGATCAAAAGTTGGGAACATGATAATCCCATTGTTCACAAAATGGATTTTTATCTTTTACCACCTTCCTAATAGCAACCCTAATACTCTCCCCATATACTCTAACTAGTGCAATAATAAAATTGTTCATGTAATATCCCCTGCCATTGATTGATACAGTAATTTAACTATTGGCTCTCACAAGGACCATAAACTATACGTTTCGTTTCCTTCATTTCACTTCAGCTCTCTTGTTGCACATAAATCCTATACACTTACGTATTTACCACTTAATAGGAATCAGCCTCTTTTTTTATATTTATTTGCAAGTTGCTCTTCTGTTTGGATTTTTACACTAGTCCTAGGATTCTTCTTCGCCACAGTTGAATCTCTTCTTCTGGACATGGTGATATGCGAGTACGTCTCGGTCTAGCTGTTTACTCGACTTTGCTTGGCGAGGCTACAACAATGCTCGACTCCTCCACTTCAGACTACTCTCCTCCTATCTATTCTATCTATTTTGTAGCGTAATGCTCTTTGGGCTTTTGTTTCTTCGTTCTATTTCAGTTAGTTTTACGGGTTTCACTTTCATGAGTTGCCAGCGTCCATTGTCTCACTCCACGCTTTGCTCTCCCCTGTTGACTCCTGCCAATGTCAAATGTCAGTTTGAGTGCACGCACTGCTGCATTTGATATTTCACTTGCATTGCATTACTATACATTACACAACTTATACATACCACACACTCTTTTGCTGAACACTCCACTACAGTTTCAGCAATGCTATTATTTAAAGGCTTGTGTTAATAATCCTTAACGTACATTCAAACTGCATACTGTATGTAGAATTACACAAGTATATTATAATAGGAGTTTGTTACAGTATATCCTGTGACTTGGGGTAAAATACGCATAGTTTATACTTAAATTCATATTTCTCCATGTCGTAGCAAGAATAATTTCCTTGCATTTTATTACTTTCTTCCTATTGCACCAGAATAGGAAGCACGCATACATTTGTGTAAAAGTTAACCGAGCTTATATTGATAGTTTAAACGGGATATTTCCCTCTATAGCCTATGAAAACATAAAAGAGATTGAATATTCAGCTCATTAGTGATTAGTGTCTGCATTGTTCTTATAAAATTCTATAGCTCTCTATTTAAACTATTGTGTGGTTGAAAGGCATTCTCTACTGTTTATTGTTTCTAAATTCGTGTGTAAAGTTATGTGATGTTTTTCATTGAATGTAGGAGGAAGGGCTCCAGTTTATACATGTAACCTCTCTCCTATATAACAAACACCTCTCTATATTCCTTTTATTTTAGTAAATATCTCCTTTCAGCTATTATTAAATGCACATGCTAACAATGGACTAAGGTAAGCCATATGTTTAAAGTCGCTTTCATCTAATCCACACATTTCACTGAGCCGCGTACATGTCACAGCACGCGGTGCAAAACACACTCTACACCGTTCTACACGGTACAATACACGTTATTACAATTCGGGAAAGGCCGTAATAATGCCAAAGGGTCAGTTTACTTCCATGTTTCCTCATTGTCAATTCTCGTCATTCACTCCAACTCCCACATAATGTATTAAAACAGTTAGACAGGAAAAATGCCTTTGACACGAAACCAGAGTGAAGTCGACTCTAATAAAACTAAAATAGTAATAAGTCATCTATCTTGTTTGTCGACCTGTCGTATCGAATCTTTTGATAACGCTAACTATATCTAAATTATGAATTAAGTTCTATCAAGAAGACTTAAGACTAGAAACGGAATTCTTATATTTTGTCATAATTTATCTAACAATGCCCTTTTATTATTCAGTTTTAGCCTCCCCACATTTTTATGCACTTTTATCGACCATGTTCAGACTATAGCAGCAGAATGATTTTTAGGGTGAATCATTTTCGTACATTTATGAATGAATTTCGTTAGCGGATGACAAACCAACACAGCCACCAACAATATAACAGTAAACGCTTGTGACTTTTGTCATTACTTACAGGTTGTGAATTTATAATTGTAAATTAAAAAAGAACTGAGTTTTTCTAATTAAGTAAAATTCTATGTATCGTCTATTGTATTGGTCAGTGCACCATTTACATATTTATTATTGCTATCAGGAAATTGTATTTACAGGATTTGTAGATTTATTATTTCCAATGTAAAAAATTTATAGATAGATAGTGTAAAACTTTAATTGCAGGAAATGGTTCCTTAAGTTCTTGTCAAATTCTGTTTGAAACTTTCAGAAATGTTTAGTCTATTTCATTCAACGGATTAAAATGCAAATACATCTTTGATATAATATATAACTACAGATAGAAGTATAATTTGTCACAAGGTAGGAAACCTAAATAGAAGGCATGGCTTATAAATATCTGATGGTCATGGTTTGTAGCATTAATTTAAGAGTATCAAATATCTTAATATGAGATGTAAGTGGAAATGAGAACCTGGTTTCGTGTTGAGCGTGAACAATGGTGGAAGTGAGAAGATGCGAAAAGGGAAGAGAGAATTGTTTATAAAAAATAGGCACGATTGTAGCTGAGGGCCTGACTGAAAGAAACGTTCGAGACGAGATGTGAGAGGGAAAGAGGACAGGAGGACAGGGCAGAAGTGGATTTGCCAGGCTTGACTACTTCTCACATTAGCTTTCGAATGTACATACATAGAGGGAGAGATAGAGAGATACACGCGCATTTGAGTATAGATAAACAGAAGAAAACAAAAGGAGATGAAGATATATAAATGTATAAAAGGAGACGGTAGTTGAGTCTCGAAAGCTGAAAAGGGCAAAGGGAGCAGAAAGAACAGTTGGTTTTTTGCTGTGCTCCAAGGTAAGAAAGAGGCAGTAACTTTTGTGTGTAGCACGCGACAAATAATTTGAGGAGGACCAGAATGCCCGGAGCATCGGTCCGTATCCGATTTCCAATATGATGTTGTTACTGTTGTGTAGGCCCCTGGACTGCTGAGCTTTGGATCAGGATCTCTGGACAGGCTCTCAACTTCAACTCTGAATTGCTATTATGTGACCCTTGCTTTGCCTTCCCTTTTCCATGCCTTCCAGTTCGCCTCCTGTCTTGTCTCTTCTCCGGAATAAGCTATTCATTCAATGGAAAACCTACAACATAACATTGCACAATACTAAAGGACATAATGGAATGGACGGAGGGAAGCCAATAGGCCACAAACAACTCAAAGAGTCGTTTTCTTATTCTTCATGCTCGCCCCGGCCTGATCTCCGTCCTTTTCTCAACTTCATCTCATTCCCACTAGTAAATAAAATACCTAAGTGTAAGCAGCGTGATTCATTCGGATCCTAGCAATGCAATCCTCCGTCTATTCCTTTGAATAGCTTTTCTAAAGCAGAAACTCTGCTCCACTATAAATAATCAGCATATTATTACAATGTGACATGACACAACTCTTGTCTCTATTTATTGTGCACTAGATTGAACTGTATCCCGTGTGGATTGGTTTGAAACACAGGACAGGATGCGATAAACATTATAGTTTGTATACACGAAGGGATATGGATAAATGGATATGACAAAATACGGAATATTATTACTCAACTGCTCTCTCTCTGATTGTGTGATACACAAAATAGGTATACAGGGAGAAGAGGAAACCGAAAGGACGTAGAAAGGCAACCCTCAAATTCTGTATGGGATTCGGATTACACATTTCTCAAAAGGAGGTGAGCCAATATAATTCATAAGAAAATGAAAGCGAGGAGACGTGTTCAGACTTTCTTAGTGCAACTAAGAAGGGACTCATGTCATATCTATCCTAATATAACAAGACTAGACTCCCTTTACAACAAAAGACACACAGCTACTGTTGACATTGGATCTTTGTACATAGAGAAAGTACCCTTGGCTCTAAACTAACTAATAACGCCCGGAATTCATTTTGCTAGCAATTTTACTGTAACTGCTGTGTATACATAGGCGCCAAACGTGTTCTTAATATTGCAGATTTACCATGCACTTGCTAAAAGGCAAGCAGACGCTGCTATGTTAGTGCTACGAAAATACAAACACTAATATTATTTCTTAGACGCCAATGCTTTATTTATTTATATAAACGATGTGAGGAAAGTGACATTAGTATTTATTTGCCACAATACCAAATCTATACAGGAAATGCAATATTTGGGTTACCCCAGTTAGTCTTTTCTATTGTGGGTACTTCTCTTCTAATGTTTCTCTCAGTTTATCTAGCCGAAAGAAGGAAAAAGTAACTAGTAACAGTTACAGTAAGCATTTTTATTCAAAATGCGGAAGGAATGACATGCCAAGTTATAAATGCATACATGCAATATGCGATGTAAAACGACAGTTAGTCCTATGTAAAGTGGAAATCGTTATAGTGGTTAGAAAAAATAACCCACATAAACAGACATATAATTTATACAGTGAAGAAAAAAGGTAGAGTAAAAACATTGGGAGCCATGCCATTTGAAAATGGAAAGTGTATTAATTTTTACTTAGTAAAGGCAACAAGGAAAGTTTACCAGTTGGTTTTGTTTTTTTGATAAACCCTTTTCTGTCTTGTTTAAGTTTAATTTCCCATGTTAGTATAGTTATGTATGGGGGGGCAGAGAGAAAGTTCCAATCTCATTGTCAATCCTTGGAGATATTACGTGCAAGCTAGTGTTTTTTTCTGTTGATTTCTTGTGCGATAAAAAAGAGGAGGGTAGACGAGAAACAGAAAGTAGAAATATATTTATATTACTGTGTACGATAAGAAGGGAAACTGTGTGTAGGTTTACAGTTTACATGTACATGTGTTTCGGCAGTGTGACAGAAAAGTGTAGGAAGGAAAGGACTATCATGGCAAGGCTGCAATATTCATATTTCATAAGAGGAGAAATAATAATAGTAAGCACGCATTTAGTCCAAGATCTCAGTTGATAGTTAGCTCTGACTTTTCTTATTATTGTGTTACTGATTGCCAAAGGTAGGCACTGCCTGGTAACTACTACTAACTAACAAGTGAGTGAGAATTCCTAATACAGGATCATGTGTGTGTGCATGTGTTTTTTAATGTTCAGAGCAGCAGACGAAAGGGAGTGAAATGAAAGACATAAAAGTTTTGAGAAAGTCAGGGATAACATCATAAGTCTACTAAAGACTGCATTAGTAACTATAAGCAAAAGCACACATATTGTAGATAAATGTGGAGAAATTGTGAATTTTGATTTTTGAAAAATTCATCAGACGAGATCCCTGCTGAGATGGAGATTAGGCATTGTGGAGTAATAGAAGTGGAGGAGAAAAAGAGGGATAAACTCTCTAAAGTAAAAGTCAAGTCGATTCTCTTTTTGCTCTTTCCTCTCTCTTAACTCTTTGTGCGTATATAAATAGCATGCATGTTTAACTATTTCATTTCATTCTGTATCATATCCGAGAGTTACTTATGTAACTAAAATATTAGAGCCTACACATTGTATACTGCCCTTATAAATATACTAGCTGTGTTTTTTTTACACGAGCCATATTATTTCTGTGGTTTGGTCGAATGGCTAAAATATGACATGCATATGTACACCATTCTAAGGGTTAGTAAGTGGGAAAAGGTAGTTTCCTCTCTTTATGCTTTGACTACACACTCAACTCCACTCAAGTGAGTTTCAAATCTGGAAAAATCCTGCGGTGTTGTTAAAACAGCTATTGGAATATAAAATAGCATAAAAGAGAGAGAGAGAGAAGGAAGGAGAAAAGTAAGAAAAAGGGATGCATGCAAAGGCAAGTCTCTCTCTCTGTGTTGTTACTATGCAAAGAAGTACAGGGGACCACACCACACTAAATCTAAACCGGTTAGGAATATCATGTTCCTACTAAACGCTAAACTATTCATATAACTAAAAGAATTATATGGACATATGAGGTAGAAGAGCCTTTTGCGTAAATTTTTACTCGGGTCTATAGAAAAAAGAAGGAGGACGGAGGTTATATAAATGCCTGTCTGTTTCTATTATGTGTAAATATATATATAATTTTTTAGTAAATACTTTTGTATGTGTGTATGCTTCCTATGTGTATGTAGAAGTCCTGAATCCACATCCACCCAAAAGAAACCATAGTGTACATGTAGCCAGAAAAAGTCTACACCTGTACATATGGGAAAGAAACGGGAAATAAGAAGGTAAAGTGGGAGAAAGGTAATATGCATATAATAGGAAGCCTGGTAAACTATAGTCTACTGGCTGGTAAAGAAGGAAAGCCATCGAGAATATGACTGGAACGAAACTAGAGGAAAACACGACATTGCTTGGTTTAATCTCCTAGAAATCACCATATTTCATCCTCCTCTCCTCTACTCACCCCTTTGCTAACAAAATTCTTCACTACATAAGTAAGTTACTACGTTCATTGTGAAAAGGTGCTACACTTGCTACTCCTCTACTTACAACTCCCTTCTCAACCAATCTCTTTGTTACATCTACTGTATGTGTACAGTAATATGAAGGCATTGCACTGTCTACCTAATACAAATAGCCTCACATCTACTGCCCTATACAATACACACAACCTAACTACCTTCTTCCTTGTCATAATACGGAAAAAACACCAACAACTTTTTCCAATCTATTCCCGCCAAAACGATAGCAGAAACTGCACAACTTTTCCCTAAAATCATAATGTAATGCTTTGGCGAGCGTTTTTTTCTCACTTAACATCACCTTAGCAGACTTCCTTACCTACATTCCCTATTTATTTACTACTTACCTCAATTCACAATATTCACATGCTCTCGTGCTAATACACTATATGTAGTTATTTCGTCTTACAGTCCATTTCTGGAAGTATATTGCTAAAATGAAATATGTTTTGTGCTATATCACCATAGTCTTAAAATTCTTTAGCTCACCTATCAATTTTTGTTACCAGAAAAAATACGTTTGCGAAACTGCCCCTCAATCTATGTATAGTAGTGATGTTACAATTAAATATGCTTAATTCAGATTATGTGGATGATACGTGGCATGAAATATGCAAAACAATACGTAGAGGTGTATCAGCCATTTAGCTACATCAAGTCTTTTAGTTTGTCAGCCTTACAACACCCCTTCAATTACTGTCATAATGTAAGTAGAGATTTCGTAGATACCTACCTCGACTCAAAAGAAAATTCACCCTCACCCTAATGGAGAAATGTGTCCTAGGGGAGCTATCTTAAGGAAGCTGTAAATTCTACCCTTTTGAAAAGCTTAAATCTCAACATTTAATTTAATCTCATTATGACTAATGTGTTTTGTGTTGTGGAGCTGAGCAGTGTAATCCATCTATTCAAATTAAGACTAAATTCACGCAGAACAAATCTACTCGCTCCCATTGTGATGTAATGGAATCCAGAACAAGAAAAACTGG
>JAAAYG020072567.1:0-29633 GCA_009936455.2 Tomocerus minor
TCAAGACGATTTATGGGAAATAGGGGAAAAAATGGAGTGAACTTCTTAGGAATATGAAAGAGGAATGGGGAAAACAGTGTTGGAAGTAAACGAAGTAAAAATAAGCTAATTGTTTTTCATCTTACTTTCATTTTCAATCAAAAATGGTGATCTCCGTCTTGGAAATAGACAAGTTTTATTGGAGGATGAATATTTATGAGAAGGTTGGGCGTTGTGAGTGGAGTGTCCTAGTTGTGTCTTAATGCATTAGGAAATGAAGGTGCGAGAGTGGTAACCCAAGTTTTCATACATATCTAAGTGAGCCGGGAGTTGAGATGAAGAATGACACTATCGCTAAAATATTCAGCCTTCCCCGAAACTTCGACTACATTAACAATGAGAAGAATGATGAGGATACTCATTAGGAGGGAAATGAAGGAAACAATTGTCTGGATTACATGATACTGCTCTGATGTCTATAAATAAATAACTAATCTCCTTCGATTCCATTTGCCTTAGCATGTTTCCAATGCTGACTAAATGCTTTTCCATCCAGAGAGAGAGAGAGAGAGAGAGCTTCACTCGCAAAGTTGATGGCTGGACGACTAGCTAAACGCATGCTATACGAATCCAGATAATAATATTATTACGTAGTAGATTAGCTATGTGAACTTCTAGAGAGCGTGAGCTATAGAGTGGCGCCTGTTTTGCCTTCTCCAGACAAAGTGAGACACATTCCGTTGTCACTTACCTTACTCGCTCAGATATTAAGCAAGAATAACAACTAAGCCTAGCGTATAACTAAAATATAATATGGATAAAATATGGCAACAAAAGTTAGCTCGCTATCTATCATTAGTACTATCTCTGTCTGTGAGGGAATATTCCTAGATTGAGCTTCTCTCATAGCTAATGGCATAGAGAGAGAGAGAGAGTTGTCAGGCAGAGTACTATCTCTGGAGCTGGCAAAGTATTCGGATAAAAAAAGTAGGCAAGGACCGACAGTAGATACGGAAGTCGAATGTGAAGTCTATTGACTGCTCGTCAAAAACAAGCGAGATAATAATAGAGACACACAGTAAATAAAGTATTGGAGAGGAAGGAGAGGGAATCGGGATAGAGAGAGAGTGAAATTCTTGGATGCTCCTCATCCAATGTTCGCAAGAGTGATTTAGTAAATATGTAATTCTACCTGGCTCTGGCTGAACAAGTTTTCTAGGAATAGCGAAATCATCTAGGAAGTTAGTATCCATTTCTCTGAGAAGAGCCCATATGGCCCGACCTGCTTCACGAAGTCCTCCCACAGTTCCCAAATGTCCACATGAAACTCCACATGAGGAGCCGCTACTGACTGGGGGAACTAGAAGTGTCCACCTCGTACCACGAAACTCCAATATGAGTCGATCATGATTTCGACCGCCACCGGCACGCCACTGTACATACAAAAGACACAAATTAATAAAAATCCCTTTTACATGCTCAAGAATTAGCCAATTTGTTTTTGTATAGCGACGAGAGCTAGAAAGCGCTACAGATAGGAAGCCATAAAGATAATTGGCTACTTAGGAGCTGGAATTATCTGTAGAGCCCATTTTGGGAAATGCTCTTAAATTCTTTATTGGAAGCTAAATGAATAAAGAGTTGAAAAGTGATTGAGATGGAGATAAGTAGTCACTTATAGCGTTGCCCTTGCGAATCACACTGAATAGCCACTTATAATTAACTAACAAGTGCGATTCCCTGAGTACCTTATTAATTTCTTTGTTACTAATTAATTCTTCATTCTGAATCAATGATAATTGAATGGAAGAGAGGGCTGCTGCTGCTGCTGTTGCGAGGCATTACAAGTACAAATTCTGCAGAAATGTATATCCTTGCTTTGTGCAGATTGCATTGAGAGGAGTACTACGCTTCAAAGGAAAACTACCTGCCTGCTATCTATAATTATCTAAGAGATTAGGGAGAAAGTTGATATTCCGGTGAGGAGGAGGAAACCTTTTATTGAAATTGGTTGCTATCTATCGAAATTTAAAACGGGATGAGGAGGGAGATCTCCCTCACCGAGTAATTGATAGCGTCAGGAGAAGGAAAAATTGATAAATATGTATAAGTAAGGAAGGAGTGAGGCTGGAAGGAGGCTCAAGACTTACAACCACTTAATATTTATTATGTATAACTACGATGGAATTCAACTAATATTAAAACAGATGCAAATTCGAGTCGGAGAGTGCAGTGCATGAGAAGCGTGTTCTTTGTTGGACGGAGAGCTCGCTAGGAGCTACCTCACACAAGATAAGAGCTGAAAGAGATTGAAAATTGAGGCCTATCGTTAGAGGGTCTCCCTAGCCCCAGCCTCACTTCCCTCGGCTATCGGATGAAATGGAGGAGCGTTAGGAATGACATGCATGAATAATCAATAAAACATTATTAAAAATGAATGAATAAACGTTGTGCACGATAAAGGACAAACACCAAAGGAAAGTTGTCTCTGTCTTTGTCTACTTCTGCATTCAGACTCGGCTCTTCTTTCATATGACATAATACGCTAGCACTAAGGAAACTTCCTCCCAAACTTCAAGATGCCGAGAAGGAGACGGGAGAAAGGAACAGTGAGACTCGCCGTGGAAACTCAATGTAGCTAAAGCTCCCAAACATCTACGATGTGCGTATTAGAATTTAATGAGATACTATATCTACACACAGAGCTTAGCAGCCTTCAAATCAAGACTAGGGTTTTTCACCCGGAGGAATCTACGACAGCTTTCCGGACTTTCCATCTCAATGGGCACATATTAAATAAATCCGAGAATGTCCTCTCTCTACACACAATCCGTCCTTACCTCCCCACATTTAATTACTTTAAAATAGCTCACAAAATCTTGTTCGTCATCCATTTAATTTCACAACGAGTCCATATTTGATTTTGTGTCCAAACTCATTATTGCACAAGGTGTCGTTTACATTTATAATTTACTTTTTGTTCAAGGCTAAATACTTTAATATCCTATTTGTCCTTCAAATTTCCGTTATAACTTAAACATACACAAGAAACACACCGTGTATGTGTATCTAGAACATCTTTTAAAATTAGTACTCACAATTTTGAAAAATATTGAGGGAAGGTTAAATCTGAAAAAGGAAAAGCCTTAGAAATAAACCCTGGGAATGATAGGTTAGACAAGAAGACATTTCTGAAACCTGAATGAGGTCGGATGTCGCCTGAGATCTGGCCAGTACTTTCGTTCGACAGTCCAGCAAAATGATTTTTTCCGGACCAATCCCCAGCAACCTTGCAGCCTGTAAAAAAAAGGACAAAGTCACTCATCTAGTAAGATCAGCATTCCAGGGATGTACATTACAAGCAAATCACAGTGACAATTTAGAGCTAGCTAAAGCCGTCCGTCTGCAATACGCACAATATAAAGATCCCTATCTAGCAACACACTCTCAAGCAACTTATAAACACATTTAGACATAGGCATCAATAGAATGCCGTTCAATCGTGCTTCTTCTCAGATGGCGGTTCTGAGCCTTCGTATACCGTGCAGGAGATTCAGCAATCTAAAGCCATTTCACCATTAAATAAAACATAAATATTATCCGAGTATCAGTATTCTGTGCACGTGAGCTAGATGCAGATTACATTAGATATTTCTTCTTCAGTAATCTATATTAGCTATAGCAACCTTTATCCATATAAATAGCTACATAGATACATGCATCGCAAACCCATTATTAAACTGATGCCGGTAAAGCATTTTTAGAAATACAAGACGCAAAATCTTTATTAAAAAGAGTATATGCCGTCTTCTCAGCCTTCGGCGTTTAGTTCACGCTACAACACTCCTTCTCTAATCCGATGAATTCAGTTAAGAATCGGAAACGCGCTAAAATAATGCCCTTGAGGATAATTTTAGAGCATTCACAAGAACTCTACAAAAAATAATTCAGAAAATTGAATTCTGCATCTGTAAACTTAGAATTTTTTCATTGAAATCATTTTGCAACCTCAGGGTCAGAAGAAAATTAAAATGTTTTGACATAGAAATAAAAATGGATTTGTCTTGAAAGAAAGGATTATTTTAATTTCTCACTTCCGCCCAACTATGTACTTTGTAATGGAAACAAATTGAAACATCAAAATTTCATGTGATTGGCAAAAGCAATTAGTTTAGTTTAAAACCAATCTACTTTGAAAATGACTACCTATCTACTTTGTGATTAAAAATAGAAATCGATTTCTTACATAGTTTAAGATTTATCTTAAGACGTCGAAAATAAAAGTTCATTATCTTTAGTATCATTGCTGTATTTGGTATTTGATATGCCTCCCGGGTTCTTTCTATCTACGCTCGCGTCAAAGATTACTTTTTGCTATGCAACAGAACGTTGATCATCAGTTGAGTATGAGATGGAATTTCATTGTCAGCACAGGGAAATAAAGTTATCCTCTATGATAGTAAATGTCTATTAATATTGTGCACATTAATTTTCATGACTATAAGATAATGCACAATTAATAGAGTTGCCTCTTCCTCCCCTTCCTTACCACAAAATAGACAAGAAAATTGAAACCGTGAGTATCTAGACATAATTTAATTTTGTAAGCATTGCTACTGCACCTGCGGACAGGATTATATAAAGTTGAGAATTTACACGGCATAAAATAAAATATTATCTCACCACCTACGCATTTTGCAGATAAATGAAAATATTTTTTATATCATAGATATTATAACTAGTATAGTAAACGAAAAATTATATTCGCAAGAAATTGCAGACATTGAGAATTCCAAATTACTTTACTGTAACTTGATATAATAAGCATATGATGAGATTTTAAACTTATAAGTAGATTATATGAGTGCAAATCCAATTAATTAAGTGAAATTAGCATTTACTCATTTCGCCATTATAACTCATGTACTTCTAGTGCCCCATCCTGTAGAAAATTAATGTATATTTCCTGATTCTGTAATTAATAACTCCTGTTAATCCTGATCGTGTTATTAATAATTCCTGTTAAATTCAAGTTGCACTAAATAACTGAGTTCTTGAACATAATTGAAATATTTTATATTTTAAAAAAGAATGACGTAAATCTATACAGATAAAATTGTAATAACATAACGCATACCTACTCATGTAATTATAATCTATTTAAAAATCTTAATTAAAGTTTTAATTTCAGTAGCTACATGAAGATGAACGTAGGTTATTGCTAGTGATTTTACTTTCTACATTTTGGATTGAGCATTAAAAATTGGGTAGAAAGTTTTGAAGTGACGTTGTGTTAGTAAAGGGAGATGTTGTCTCAATGAAACTTTGAGCGAAGAGCAAAAGCGTCGTTTTCTCATCATAATTATGTGGATACAGGACAGAAGATGTTGTAACATGAGTGGAGAGAAAGAGCTTAGACGCGGAATAAAAGTTAGTTATTCCAGGCTGGAGCTTAGACTGGTGATCCAACTTTTGGGTTTGTATTTGAATGAAGAGAGCGAGAGAAGAGGGTTTGTTTGTACGGCAAAGCATTTTAATACAAGTTAGAATAGATTGGCACTGTGGCGTGAGTGTGTATGGTTTGTAATAAAGGAAGGCGAATGGTTTTATAACAGCGATGAACTCTTTTAGCTCAGTTAATCCTCAGACACGAAGTTGTGAGGAGGGAGGGAGCTGGGAAGGATGAGAAAAGTAAATATGCGTTGTGTAGTGAGTGTAGCTGAGGAAATCAAACAATACATGTGGACTTACTCAGCGAGAGACAAATGGGACTCTTCCTTTATATTTGCAGTGGGTGACTGTGCAGTGCACTAGGAACTGAACTACTTGTGCCAGCACGTATTGCGTCAAGACAAACCTCCGATGTAGATGTGTGCGAAACAAGTCTGTGCATGAGATGAGTTGGCAAAGGAAGAAGGGGAGCGAGAGAGAGAGAGAGAGACGAACAGAACAACGTCCTCGATCTTTTCGAGAGCAGAGAGAAAGAGAAAGTAAGAAGGAAGAAAGGAAAACTAAAGGCTAAAATAGAAAGTTGAAAGGGTTTGAAACGGAGTTTAAGGAGATCCCACCTAAGTAAGTGGTTCGATTTTGAAGGAGGCAGTCAGAGAATGTGTGCAAAGAGTGTGTGCCGCACTTGAAAGGGCCAAATAAGCGACGTACCTTCTTTTTTGTTTTTCCTCGCAGCAGCTCCTTCACGATAACAAGACGGCAGCCGTAAGCTGGAAGTCTTCGACAGCTCTGAACATAAAGTTTTTGAAGTTGAGTCGCTGATTCGTAGACGGATGTGTGAAATAGCTTCCGCTTTTGCTCCTGAATATCAAAAAAAGCACAGTCAGATTCATAGCTTTCTCTTGTGAGTGGCAAATAAAAAGATGATAGAACGATGATTGGGGCCATTGGGGGGTCACAGTATATAACACTTACGATCACTATCTACCTCCTCAACAGTCTATATATGTACCGTCACTCTTAAGAAACCAACTCTACTCTAGAGATTTTTAAGTAAGATCGAATAAATCAGAGAACATGATAGGATTATTAGCGACGCTAGCAAACCACTCTAAATATTATCAAGTATAAAAATAGCCTCATGATCTTCTTACTACCCATCTTCTATTTTTATCCTAAGTTCAGTTTTCTCCGTCGAGGAAAAGAAAATATTATAAGAAGAGCAGTATGTATGGTGATAGATGTAAGAATACGGGGCAGAACACTATTTATAGTTGTGTACATGTGAGACACATGCATTCAAACAAGTGAAAATAAATGGGACAACAGAGCCCGCTCTACTCTACGTGATTAAAATACTGTGTCATGATTTTCTGCTCAGAACGGAATTTGAGAGGGAAGAGAAACCGGATCGGTGGAACTGAGAATAGCGAGGCAGGAGGAAAATGAGAAAGCTTTCGGTTTCAGTGGACAACATCATAGATATTATGTGTACTAATTGTGAGAGAGTTTCACTGCGCTCCGCCACTGCAAACAAATTAATAATAACATGGTAAAATCCATGCTACTTGGGAGGTTGTTGGGCGACCACAAGAGCTGAGCTCTATGCTCATCGTGCAGTGTACGCAGAATGATAGCGTAGATACATAATAGATAAATAGGAAGGCAGGTAGACTCTCTATCGCTTTCATCACAACAATGATAAAGTCAACATACACAGCTATCGTCGCTCCACTAACCAGTGAAGCCTCTGCCGCTGCCGTGTGTGTGATAGCACAGAAACTGCTCATTGGCGAAAGTGGAAAGGAGAAAGGATATAACGTCGACTTTAGTTGCACCGTCCGTGTAAGTGCTAGTAGTAGGAGGGATATATCCGTTCGGGAATTAGCCTCCTTCCTCCACTATCACAATCTAATATGTAATCAAAGGGGTAGCAAACCGAAAGTAACAAACAACATCAGCCAAAGCTAACCAACGAAGCAAAATACAAATAACACAGAGATACTCACTCACTCAATGCAGATGACTGAAGTCAATGTGAGATTCCCTTTGCTCCTGCTCCTATTTCTCTTCTCTTACGTCCCAGCCTTTCGTCCCTACTCAAATTTCACTCTCACTCTCTCCCTCTCTCTACCTACATTTAAATAGGGCTCTTTGGAATCTATAACTCATTAAACTCCTTCCTATACGTACCTAGTTCAACCTGCTTCAGCATCTACTGTGCCTCACCTTTCTCAAATTTCATTTACAGAAAGCCGAACGGACATGACACATTCTTTGGATGCCGAGCTTCCCTTTCAAAAAAATAACTCCAAACTAGTAGGCACTCTGAATTGTGATCATAAATAGTTTCTAACAAAATGTCATGGAATTAATTAGAACTGACCTGATTATACTTTTAATAAAATAAGGGAATGATGTAAAGTAATATAATTTTAGTATTATCTGTGGAATGTTGGACGCAAGGATGATTTTTGATTCTAGAATTTTCTAGAATTTTGTCAAAGAAATTTAGTTGTGTGATGTTTGCAACTTCGAGAGCTATTCAACTTTGACGTAAAATTATGGTGTAGTATATTACGTACTATTCATGTGAATTACTTTGGAAAATCCCATTCATTTCCTTTCAATGAAAGGGAATACATAATAATTGTTTTCTGCATGTAGCGATATGTTATTTAAAGTTGTACTAGATTGTTGGGGTGAATAGAATGGAGTCAATAGAAAAGAGAGGCTCTGTAATTATTATGAGCGGTGTTGGTGAAATGTCGTATGTGTGCACAGAAGATCAATCACCACTCTTCTATTTGAAGGGAAATGATTTAGAGAACTTAGTGAGTAATAAAAGGTTGTCAAACATGAGAATCTTTATGCTATTTTTCGCAGCATGAGATTCGGGAGTGGGATAATTAAAGACGCTCCGTGCATTCAGTGACTGCTGGAACGGATGATTTAGAGAAAGAGAGAAAGTGAAGAGTTTGAAGATGAGTATACTGAGAATGGAGCTAGAAGGTTATGCGCGAGTATAGTCGTGGCAGGAGATGATAATACAGGGAAGTCGACACTCAGTGAGAGTCGCTGTGATTGAAGACGAGGAGGCATCTTCAACTTTAGCTGAAAGTGCTGTGAGGAGTGGAAGTGAAGGAGCGGGGACGTCGAGAGTGAAGGTTGCTACGAGGCGACTCTCTCTGGAGTGAAGTCACCCGACGCCCTTGTCCTGTCTGCTGTGTGTGAGTGAGGAAGAGGCAGCAACGGACGGACCCGTTGCGCTCTCCTCTTCATTAAATGCAAAATTAAGGCGTCCCTGCCGTTTGTGTGCTCCCTTTGCCGTATAATGAGTGTAATGCCTGGCTGTGTGAGTGGTCGGGAGAAACAAGGCTTATTAGTCAGAGGAAAGCGTGTCGTGCATGTGACATCTCAGTTTGCTCCTTTGTTGTCATCCGATCTGCATATAAATAAACTTTTCCCATCTCCTTAGTTTTTCCTTATAGGGGCTCCTGTGATGTTCCTAAGCCACAATCAGAAATGAGTCCGTGCCCGTCCTGGCCCTCCCCCTCTGCCCTCTTTGTCCCGACCTGCCTGCCCTTGTTCTCTCCGTGCCTGTCTCTCTGGACATATTTACTGCCACATCTAATGCAAATCCTTTCTCTGCTACCTTCCAACACTTTCGGGACACACACACACAGCCAGCCAGGCAGTACTCCCTCCGCAAAAAACCAAATGACGACCAAATACCAAAACTCTCTGCTACCTATCATTTCTTTCTAGCACACACAAACCAAATAAGTGACTGCTCTCAGGCAGTTAATACTTAATAGCCCACTACTATTATTAGTTTCCTGGATTTTACATTTATTATGCTCCTATGTGTAGTTATGCAAGATGTAGCCTCTACTAAATCACCATCTATGCCTATAGAGTCCCAAATTATATATCAAAAATGTTACTGCGCTCTTTCCTATAAGAAATCTTTCCCACTCTCGCCTACTTTGGCTATATACTTATACAGAGGCAAGCCACAATTGTCACGCACACACCCAATCAAAGAAAACACATAGGAGCCAAGGCATCAATACGTCTGTTTTCATGTGTCCTCATCCTATATGCATTAGCAGCAGCCCTCGTATATCTCCGTTTCTGCACTGTCGAAGTGCATGCATTAAAAATTATTGTTTGTGTACACTGCCATTCCATCCTATAGCCATTTTACTACTTACACATGTACTTTTATCTACTTTTATCACTTATATTCATATCAACTATCTTAAGAATATTCTGAATAGGATTCCCTTCCCAACTAAACCTCTCTCTCTCTCCTTCCTTGCCTCTCTAAGACGCTAGACGGTAGCAGTATTAGTGGCTTCCTTCCGTAACCGACACATATACACATGTAGCTATGCAGTAGTAAATATTTATCTTGCCTTTTATTTCATAGAGTTTTTGGCAGGAGTACAATAGCCGAAAGTATACTCGTCTTGGCAATAATAATGGCCAGACTTGAAAATAAAGGCACATGTAGAATCCTTGGTGGTGGGCTTTGAATATTCTCTTTATGCTCATAGGACCAGCTTTGCTCAATCTCATAAATACACAAGCACAATTGATTCCTATGAGTGTTTCGGGCTATTGAATGATAGTAGGATTGATAGCATTTCCGGACTCTCACTACTGAATCCCAAGTTTAGCTTTAGGCACAACTTTTACGCACACTTCCATTCCTCCCTCTTTTCTCAATTCCATGTGGCTAAACAAAAGTAGTCTTTAAAAAGAGAATAATAAAACACGGAGAGCCGAGAGTCGATCGTTAGCTTCTCTATAATGACGCAGTCATTTTCCCAGCTCCAGAAAATCATATAGTTAAAAAAGGGCAACCTCTCTGCAAATAGCCAATGCTCCAACAAATAAATGTAACGTAGCCTCTCAATTGCAAATATTAGAGAAGAAAGAACCATTCCGCTCAAACTTTCTCCCTAATATTCTAGTCCATTTGGAAATATTGCAGTTGTGCGAAAAATAGTTTCTCATACATATTTCTAATAAAAATTCGGACAATATAATAAAGGGAAAAATCATGATGTTCATGTGATATGGAGAATTTCAATTGAGAATTTTGTCGAAAATATTCAAAGTCCGCAGATTACATATAATATTTCTCTCCCATTGTTTCCACATTAAATTATACTATATTATTTCATACTATATTCATATCCTTCGCTAGAACCTTACTGCATTGCATTTTGTCGGTGTGCACGGATGCACAATAGAATGGCTAAGTAGGAGAAAGAGGAAAGTAGGTGGGGAGTAGGTGGACGGAGAAGTGGTCTGGTAAAAGCAAGACATTTTGCATGTACACATAAAAATAAGTGGAGGGGATCTCTGATATCTAACTGCCACCACTTTGAGAAATAGAGTGGAGAAAAGCCAGGGTGGATTTCAGATGAGCGCTTGATATCAACTTAAGTTGAGGTCTACTTGAATTGAAACTGACGAGGGCTTTGCCATCCAGAACTATTCGAGCGTGCCCTCACCAAACAACATTATTGCCATCTCAAAGTAGATTTCTGTTGTAGTCGCTGACTATAGACGCACTCCTATCTCTCTTCACTGAACTAACTGCATTTACGACTAACAGCACTAACTTAAGAATCACTAATGTGTCACGTTGCTACATATAATAATAGAGTCCCCATCAACCAAGAATCACTCACGACAGTAAATAAACCAAAGAACCGAAAAGTCTACAGATAAGTAAAGTGTAAATAAGCCCACACAAAACCTCCCTTATAATAGCTCCACTTTAATACACCAAAAACCTCTACCTTTCTGCCTTTAAAAGAATTCAACAATACTTTCAGATGAATACAAACCTGAGGCACTCATTATGGATTTTACGGCTCTATTGGGCCTGTCTTACCAAAAAGATGCTGACAATGAGAGAAATTGCCTTCTTCTATAGCCTCCGTGTTGGAAATAAGATAGATAGATGGGACAATGGGCACATGACCAGATTGACCAACATAACAGGATGAGTATATATTTCTAAATACTTTGTTATCTCTTGTTGACATAACCTGTTCGTGGAATATCCAACTAAATGAATATTGAGGATCACAGTTTAATAAAAACACAAACAGCCCAAATCCACTTCTCTCCTTTATGAACTGAAGAAAAATAATTATTATCTTGGTGAACATGCACAAACTTCCCTGACAAAGTGACAGCTTCTCTCACTTCTCTTTTACTGCTTACACACTCAACAAACCAATCTGTGTAAATAAATCCTAGGAATTGAGCAAATGCTACACATTTCGTATCTTTTCAATGAGCTCTACTTTTAGTCCCATAAAATGATTTGGCTTTGGTGTGTATTCCCGTTGAATAGAAATAAACCCATCACTAAAAGTTAATTCCTAATTGTAAACATAAAAATAAATGCGAAATTACAAGTACAAAATTAAAATTAAGCTCCCACAAAAGAATTGTGGGATAATAATAATACAATTAAAGAAATGTTAGAAATGAAAGGGCTCAAGTCACGAGGGCTTACTTCCAATGTCTCCTGTCCACAATTTTACTACCGAGTAGAGCCTACAGCTCGATATGCACATCATAACACATTATATTATTAACTGTAACATTTGTCATTGCTTATATAAACCAAAACTCTTAAAGTGTTAAAGTGCGACAATAATTACAATTAATAATTACTTAACACAAAATATAAAAAGAGTAAATATGTTTTTACGAAAGCGTGTATTGACGAATCAGCTGGTGAGACAGAAAAGTGTAAGAATTTGACGCGTTGTATTTGGCGTACTTCGTGTATAGAACGATATCGTTTATGATTAGGCTTGTAGTAGTGAGTGAGATAGGTGGACAAGGAAGTGTGGCTATGTGGAGACTAGCACGAAGTTGTATTTAATTTGGCGTGGAGAGTTGGAGGAAAACAAAGCCAGGAGCGTTGCACATGTAAAGTCCTTCGGAAGCCGTAGATGATCGATAGAATGGTAATGAAATTGAATTGGCTCAGATGCAATAAACAAAAAGGGAGAGTAGCTCGCTCCGTTCTCTTCACTTCGAGAAAGAATAATAAAAGCTCGTCTATCGTTTGGCAGAGAAGAAAGTCGTTTTAGAGTTATTTGTGACTGGGCGATAAGATACGTGAAGGAAAACAGATTTAGTGAAGATTGGCAGGAACTTGGAGATGCGGCGATGATGGAGAGGCGCACCACACACAACAAAACGCTTTTCTTCACTGGACAAGAGCACAATCGTTTTTTGATAGTTAGGACTGCTCTGCCATGAAACAGAGAGAGAGAGAGAGAGTGTGTGTGTGTGAGGGAGTAGGTTAAGTCGAGTGTATGTGGAGGGAGATCACTATGCAGAGGTTGTCGTCGTCTGCTGGAACAAGCGAGAAATGTGTCTGGGAGAGTGAGAGAGATTCTTAATGGCAATCACTTTGACTCTCGTTCAACAGTTCGGACTCGCAGTGACAAATTGGCTGTCGAGTTGGCAGTCATCTTCCTCTTCCGTCCCTCCGTGCCGAACTGGAGCTGAGCGAGTGTCGGGTGCGTGGAGGTGATCTTCTGCCGAAGAAGACAAGTCCCTGCTATGCACACCGAACCAAGACTCTTCTTCAGACTCCCTTCTCCTCTAAGTAGTCAGCCTTTTCGACAACACTCCTCGCTCCGGATACTCTTCCAGTTGATTCTTCCATTTCTGACTCCGCTCACTCTGTCCGTGTGCAGAAGGCAGTGAGTTCTGGAAAAGACTCTCTCTGGATTTCATTAGGCGGTGTGTGTGGTGTGGCTGTGGCGTGGCTGTTGTCGCTACACATGCACACCTCTCTCTCTCTCTCTCTCTCTCTCTGCCTGCTTCACACAACTCTGCCGTGCATATTTCCACGACTAGTCGCCGAATTTGATGGAGTAGGAAGTTAGAAGGGAGTCAAAGTCTTGGAAATGCACATTACTGCACACTTATTATAACTAGCAGGCGGAACGTGAATGCCAGCAAAAATCAATCTACTGATGGACTATTTATTCAGCACGAGCTCGAATAGACTCTAACTATGCTTTAGCTTTAACATCTGCAAGGATTGCCAAATCTTGTCTTGGCCTGCCCTACTCCCTCCCCCCACTTCTTATGTTATTATGTGTAGACAGGGAAATACACAGAGAGAGCCTAAATGCCTTTTCCTTATTCTTAGTCTAAAAGAGACGGTTATAACATTATAGTGTATTATATAGTGCCTTAGAAATCTGTAGAGTTGATTTGATTGATTTCCAGATATCTATTCGATAGATAAATTATAGTAGCTATTATGTGAAGGAGATAGAATGAGAGAGACAGAGATAGGGAAGGAGCTAATACATATGATGAATGTTTTGACATTCGTAGGTAAATACTAGATGAGATAGGAGAGTTAGAGGAAATTACAGTCTCGAGCACTGCGTAGCCAACACAGAAAATGATACAGAAAAATTCGAGAGATAGTATAAGAGATACCTGCGGCCCTTCTCCTCTCCACACTCATCCACCAACTAATATTTGCCCTTCATATAAAAATCCTTAGATATAAGTGTGTAAATGGACCCCATGCATTGCACAGCCTTTACTAGCTCTTACATAATAGATGGATCCAGGTGGACACTAGCTCCCGATATAAACGCACATTCTCTCTCCTCAGATAGCTCTTCAGTTGGGAAATTGGCTCAGTCTTATTTTTACTGGGAAATAGACATTTAACTCAGCTCCCAATTTCTCCAGGAAAAACAAAGGAGACACAGCTGTGGCCGGAGCAGGGAAAGTACAAGTCACTCAACTTGACTTCTCCTTGGACAAAGCACCCACAAGGCGAACAACTGTAACACTCCCATCACTCACCCAAACTGAATTAATAGCTTTTTTTTCAACATACAACCATTGGGCAGAAATTTTACTGGAGAACTGGATTCCAGAATGGAATAGTAGAATGGAATCAACTCACAACTGGATTTTACTAATACTTACTGGAGAAACAGACACGTAAACACACGAGGAGCAAACTGCGTTACTGAAATTACATTTATGTTCCTAGCCATCATGCTATGTTTAACTATGCAGAGTGCTGATTCTTCTTGACTACAGAAACGTTTTGGAGGAATGACTGTTCGACTCAGATATGATTATCATACAACTGTGCATAACTACAAATTCCAAACGTGTCCATCAGGCACTCCTCTCGGAAATCATACATACATTAAAATTAACAAGATTGAAAATCTTAGTCGCAGACCCATACCGCTACAGTTAGTTGTGTCTTACTGATTGTGAGCTGTCCCTAAGCACTCAACGTAATTACAGATTACAACAGACAAAGCTACACAGAGTCTTGAATAGCGTCAACTAACGTACATTCAGAAAAGACACTCACTACACGCTTCCTTCCAATTCTCAATTTACATGGACGTCCACATAGACTAGACATGCTATCAGTTTTTCCTTATTAATCACTTCATTTGTTCTAATGCTATATGAAAGGAATGGAGAGAGACATACATTCATACATTTAGAGTAGCACTGTGTGACTACCTATGTACTACATGCAAAGCAGAAGCGTATCTCCATTCTCTACATTATCATATCATTGAATCCATAGAGAAAAGTAGGTATGCATTTATCGCATTTCTAGAAAATTCTGTATACAGATAGATATCTATCTACTTATGAATAGTATAGCAAGCACTGTGAATAAATAAAATAAATAAATGAATAGAATTGTCCGTGGCATATTCAAAGGTATTTAGAGTGCAAGGCACTGTGCTACAATTACAGAGTGCCATAATATTGAGAATAGTACCTTAATTTAGTAATTCTATCCTGCAGAGTGCTGCTGGGATGGCATGATGATATCACTTATTATATTTAATAGAGTTGAATTCACAGTCCGTTCTATCTCTCAGCATATTATATTATTTAGTAGACAACTCACAATAGTATATGCAAAGTAAATATATATTTGAGACAAATAGTTGTGTTTGTACTGAGGTAGAGACAGAAGTTGTTCTGCGTATGCATTTGGTATAATTCTGGTAATAATGTAAGTCTGATGTCGTGGGTATGGAAATGCAAATTTAAGTGACACTGGGATTGTGTGTAGTGAGTTGAGAGAGAGAGAGAGAAGTAAGTATTTATGTAGCGGGACACAGACACAAGTAGCCAATAAAGACTAATGCTTTGATTGTCACGGATAGTGGAGTGTATGTTATTGAGACGGAGCGTTGCGTTGGTTGTATTTTGTAGTGGTGGGAGAGAGGCGGCGATAAAATGATGAGAGTAGTCGGCTCTTTATAGTTGCAGGACGTCTGTGAGTGTGGAGTGAAAAGTACTTAAGTGTAAATATAGAGAAATGATAATGTCGACTGTCAGTTGTGGCATAAAAGACAAGGGAAGAAGAGACGGAGTGACAGGAGATTGTGCGAGTGATTCCGTGGACAGACTGACTGGGAGTCAAGTCGGTTGACTGGGATTGGCTGCTCTCTCGGCGACACTGCGAGAGTGGCAGGCAGAGGACGACAGCCTTAGTCCTCTCATCCACGAGGAAATATCTGTCCGTCTTCCTCTGCATTCACACAGCTCCTGCTACTGACGACGCTAAATCTCTTCAGTTATTGCTCGTAAACACGAGAGAAAGAGAGGAGGACTCCACCTCTGCTCATTTACCATCTCCGACCTTATGGCCACATTACGCTACAGACATCCATTCCCCAGCCAGCACAGGACACCCGAAGTCAGCTCCGCCGAATGCCCAGCACTATCATCGGCCAGTTCACCCGGCACACTAACCATCACATCCCACCACACCACCACATCCTTATCACCATCCCGAATTCCCCAGATATGATATACGGGACTCGTCTCCACTCAGACCTCCCCGTTCTCAGACTTAATAGTTTCTGCCTCTGCCCCTATAGCTTTTCACACACTCTTAGACAGCGGAATAATATCCACATCAGACTACAACAGACAGAAAACCTATTTTATTATCATAACTATTCCATTGAACACATTACCTCGCTACAGTTACAGACATACACTCACCAGATAAAATAAATCCATCAAATATTAGCCAATCCCACTTTCCCCACTATGGACACTCATTCTCTTACATGCAACTCTCATTTACAGATCAACGATCATTCCTCCTCCTTTCCATAAGCCTCTTTCTCTCATTTTCTCTTCTCTTCTGCCTTGATGTAGCGAGAGGGATGAGCATTTAATATTCCTTCGCAGAATTAAATAAGATATTCGCCAATGACCATTGTGAGAGCATTCAATATAAGACAATGGAATCTGCTCCTACTAATTTAGCAACTTGGCTACCTTTCGAAATGTTTCATGCGGAATAAATCCCTATTTAAGTACGGATTGGGGATTTCCTCTCTTTGTAATACTCTATTCACTGGAAAATATGCTACCTATATGAGGTTAACTGAAGGACAGAAATATATATATACTTTCCAAGTTAAAACTCCTCACGTACATCATTAATAAATAACATGAATCATACACAGTAAATGACACTCCTTGGAAAAGTAGATTTGATCTCTTTCCTCTGTCGACATTTGTGCCACTGCATTTCAACGATTTGCAGGAATCTAGTTCACATTTACATGTGGGTAGGGAGTTTCGTTGGTAAAACTATGGAAAGTAAAGCATGTAGTCTGTATGTAAATTATGATTTATGATGTCAAAATATTTATTGATGTTAGAACATACAGGGTAAGCTATATAACATTACTCAATCTTTCCTTTATCCTGTCACTCAACTCCTGGCAGTCAAAAATCAAAAGACATTTTAATAAAGCGTTCAATAAAAATCAAGTTTTGACGGGTGACAGTGAGTCGGGAAGGCATTCTCTGTTCGCCAAATAATAGGCTGTCTCTCACAATCATAATCTTCAGTTCCTTACCTACTTTCAATTTCAGACTACCTTTCCTACTCCCGATGAAAGAAAAATGACATTCGATAAGAAGCTTATAGTGCTTGGCCATGCAGAACTACCTTCATCCTATCTACAAATAAGCAGGTGGCATTCATTCAATATGGAAATGGATTAGTATATCTAATGTACAACCGAAGCAGTCTCTATTGCTTGCAATATTATTGAACTGCAGGCTAGTGGAAAAACCTGAGGCTATGTAGCACGGCTGTTTTTGTCGGAAATTGGTTTAGTTTTAATCGATGCGCGCAAGCAATTAAACAATTCATTCGTTAAAGACAGCTAGCATGACTAATAGTATCATTTCTGCATTGAATTAATGTGAAATTATTATTGGAGTTCAAATCCGAAGTACGAAAGTAGTTAAAGTCTAAGACTTTCCTAAACTACAATGGATGAAGTGTGTGATGAAAGTGGTCAGTCGGTGTGTGTGACGGCGAAAGTCGAGGGATTTGTAGAGACATAAATGACAGAAGAGTAGAAGTAAAAGCGGTGGGAAGGAAATCAAGTATGAAGAGATGGGAGATTTAGGGATGGTTTTATTCGTAGAATTATAGCTCCTTAATATAATTGCATTTTGGATGGCTATAAATAGTGAGAGAAAGGTAGAAACAATAAAATAAAATGAGCGAACCTCTTGGTCGTCGTGGATTGGAGGGAGAGAGCTTTGGCACTGCCCCATGGCGCTCCTCTATTAAAGATGTTCAGCTCTAAGTTCACTCACGAGATTATTACCAGGATGATGATGACTTTGTTAAGCGTAATCTTTTGCCTAGGATTAGTGTTCTTGGACTGGTGTCTTCAATTCTTGCCTGAAGCTGAACTTACATTTCACGCCTTGGACTATCTATCTACCTCGCCGCCTCTTTTATTACCAGTCAAATGGGAAGAGAAAGGTTCAATGAGACGTCAGCTCACTGTCTCTCTTCCTCTCTGCCCGAATATAAGCCGACGTGTCAAATACTGTGCACTTTCAGACGTAATAAATAATTGCTAATAATTGATAGTGGAGTATTAGTGCTCTTGTAACCTAGCTCTCTCGTCTCAGACTCCTCTGCTCGTCCCTATTCTTCACTGATGAATGTCCTCCTGATTGCTAGACGCTTCTATTTATTCTTTAGAAAGAGGAAACGCCAAGGCAAGAGAAAAGTCAAGTGGCCACAAAAAACGAAGAGCGACCGAGAAAAGCTCACATAATCTAATTCCTTACGCTGACTAATATTTACAGTGCAAGCTATAAAGACCAAGATAAATAAATAGCTACCAATGATATAACAGCAAAGCTATTAAATGCAAGAGGATACTACACTTTTCATTATCGATGCGCAATATCAGTGACTCAACTGCGTATATTATCGTGGCCACTTGACAACTTCAGTAGATTATGCCCAACTATTCCTTCCAGAGAATTCTACAAGTACATACTATCTCTGTCAGTCTTGCATAATTGCTTAAGGTTTATATTACATCCGAGCCGCTCTTTTATGTTTTTTAATTTTCTGCGCAAACACACTTAAGATAATTAGTGGAGAATCTTAGGCAAAGACAATTCCAGAATTCAAGTTTCAAATTACCTGCTATCATTATTTCATTAGTTAAAACTAATTTCAAGTATGCGAGATAATAGCTTTGCGTCACACTCTTCTACTTGACGACTTCTTCCTCTGATTTAATAATACTCACCAGATTTAATAAGAATGATTTTTGACACTTTCTACACTCTTTCTTTAAAACTAAGGAAACGACAAACTGCAAAACCAAAAAATTCCTTTTTTAATTCATTTTCGTATATTATATGCATGTTAGAAAGAAGTATGTGGGTATCTGTTAGTGGTTTTGTAGCATCGCCAATTCCTTATACTATACTATAATGAAAATTAGCATATGAATAAAAACGAAAGTAGATATATAACTTGCTATACATTAATCACATTTCAAGAAATAATTAGTGGCTCATTCCGAGATAATGAGATAGGGATTCGGGATACTCACAATCAAATCAACGCAGAATATTAGAAAACAGACTCAAGTCATTAGTTTG
The DNA here is from genome assembly GCA_009936455.2 of Tomocerus minor. Lineage (NCBI taxonomy): Eukaryota > Metazoa > Arthropoda > Collembola > Entomobryomorpha > Tomoceridae > Tomocerus > Tomocerus minor. The sequence goes on from JAAAYG020072567.1 coordinate 19,453, forward strand.
AAGCTAAGTTGCATAATCTTCTAATTTTACATAGCAATGACGGTATCTGGACTTTATTTCTCTTTGGACGCTCTTTTTCATGGATACTCCTTCTTCTGGGACACTCTTTACCTTACTATGTTGCCACAGGCGTAAGGCACTGCAGACAGTGCGTAATGTGTCTACATACACATATTATGTTTGACAAACGTACCTAAGCAGAAACACATAATATGTATACTTTTAATGATATGTATATTTAAGTAGGACGTAATTTGTATCTTCAACGAATAAACAGGCACCTTTATAAAGTAGGTACCCTACAGAATATGAGTGTTGCTTACCTACATGCAGCTACGTACGTATGGGCTTAGGCACTTTTGTCATGCAAACATGAATAGACATAACGACACATTACATACCGTGCTCTGCAAGAGAAAGAGTGTCTCATCTATTTTTATCTATATAGATCTATGAGTATATCTATGAGAAAGAGTGTCCAAAGAGAAATAGAGTCCGCATTACAGCGATGACACGTGTCTAATTAGATAACGCAGTAAAATTGCTAAAAAGAACTAAAACTAATCTCAACATTGTCAAATGTATCACTTTTATGTCAAAAGTAGCTATAACTCCGTTTCCTCTCTTGAAAATCTACCTTTCTATTGCAAATTATCTACCCATCTAATAATATTATTGCATTTCCTTTTGTGATTGAGTTTAAGAAACATAGCCCAAAAAATGATTCTCCTGACCTAGGATATTACTACACTATTCCAAAAAAGTTGTACAATAAAATACCATCGAACGGGCGTAAATCTCTCCCAAACAATTCATTCCATGAATTCAGCTTTAATCTACCTCCTATAATAGCATCCGAGTGAAGTTGAGGTTAGTTCCTAAAGTAGGACTTTGTACAAAAATTACGTGTGTTTATGCAATAATTGAAGTAGCTTCTAATACATCTATTAACAATTTAATTATATATTAAATCTATTATATCTTTAAATTTCCAGAAATTTAAAGATTTTGTAAGTACCTACCTACGAAATGAACTTATTTTAAAAAACTTTCTTTTACTTGTAAAAAATTACTTTAGAGTCCAGGCGAGGAATGTAAGTCCAAAGCGAAAGATATCCAAGAGATTATTGCAGAAATGATATTAAAAGGTGAATACACTGTTGCTTCTTTTAAAACAGTCAACGAGATATTCCGAAATGAAACTGTATGCGATGTTTGTTGGAAATGATTGGCACAATTGTCCCCAAGTCAATTACTTAAGAAATGAACTTGAACTGTGTGAGAAGAAGGCTGCTGACATTAAGTGCATAGGTACCGAAAAGTTCAAATTTCCAGACGACACTGCAGTTACGTTTAGTACTCTGTCTGCAAATCCTAATTACTTAGGTGGCGTCAATTATATTCTTTATCTTTGTCATATCCTGCCAGAATATATATAGACGCGGAATGTGCGTCAATAAAAGATTATGATTATATGAAGTAAAAGAGGATGTTAGAGATCCCTGAGAGGCTCAGAAATAATGCGTCTGACACAGCTTGATTTTTACAAGATCCAATTCCAATGACCAAAGTGCAGACAATTAAATGAAGCAACAATGAATGTAATTATTAGCCTGCCAAGGATGAATAAACTTACATCTCAGATAATAATTTCAAAGCGTTGCGAACACTAACACGGAACAACCATAAAATAATTTAACTATTCGATAAAACATGTACCTTTATAATAACATGTTATTGCAATCCACTAATGTCGTTATAAATGATATCAATTCTCCACTAAACAATTACACATTAGTCCATGACTGCGGTGTAGTAATGACAGACTGTGAAACTTTCATGTTTTAGTTGTTTGCAACTTCGTTTATAGCTCATAAAAGTAAAATCTGACACTCGTAAATTTACAATCGACTAATAACTATAAAGTTACATATATCGCTTCATATTCTTATTGTGCTCAGGGAATAGAGATTGAATAAAACTTTTAATGTGATTCAAGTGCAGATATACCGATTTAATATACATGATATCTAGCATTTCCGTAGGGTGCAATTAAATTCACTAGCTCCGCACTACCTATATAAGTCGTAGAATTAGAAATGGACTAGGTATATAATATTGTGACATTGACTGTGATGTCAATGTCGCCAATTTACACAGGAAGGTGGTGAGACGTCAATAAAATAGTACAGTACCTACCTATCAATGTATGCTCTAAAGACACATCCCAAGAGACTAGGTATAAGCGCAGCATTCTTAAAGCCGTGTAATAATAGCAGTGAAATATAATACGTTTGTTGTTATCATTTTTATTGTATCATGAGGGTTTGCTATTCTTAAACTTAGACTTGTTATTCCACGAGCAATTGCTTATTATTTTAGTATATAACAAATTTTTGAATGAAGAATGGAATGGATTATGGGATTATGTATAATGTATACTTATTGAGTACAAATGACGTTTTGTAAATTATGTAAAGAGATAAATGCAAGGGATATTCAATATTACCTTGAAATATTCAATAGTTTATAGTATCTTGTAAGTGTATCGTATTATAGCAGAGTTATGTAAGAAGATCATTACTTAATATAACCTGTGGAAATGGGAGAACGTGAAAATTGATACGATTTCTTGGACCGTTGGTTGAGTAAGTGACCTTTTGAGAATGCTGAAGTGAAGACGCAGATTAAGGGTGTGTGGGGCATTGAGAAAGAGCGTAATAAGACGGAACGAACCTTTATGAGTCGAGGCATATTTCCAGCGTGGATGTAGCAAGGCGGAACGAGATCTTCGATGCGAGTGGAGGCAGACAGAGACATTTCATTTTCATCGGAGGAAGAGTAGCAGGTCGTGAGAAGCGAGACAGCTCGTCCGACTCCGGAAGTTTTCTTAGTAACCGTTTCTTCTGGGGGGAAGTTGATATGAGGATACTCCTCGAAGCCACTGCCACCGCCATCTCCTGCCGAATATCCAGACCTACCTATTCCCGGACTTTCACTTAAGAGCGGCGCTAGCGATGACTCCTGAAAGTAAAAGCACAGTCACAAATTAACAAGCTCTACTTTATATCTTTTCTCCTCTCGCTACTTTCATTTTCTCTTGACTACATTTCATTATTGTTTTCACCAACTGAACCTTAATCTTTGAAAAAAATAAATGTGGCTTAATTTTTTTGTTAGAATCAACTGGCAAAATATAAACATTTTACTTTGAAGAATGAATACAAAATTGCGTAATTCTCTTTCGTCAGTTTTAAATGAGTCTAAATTTTTTTAAAAAGTTGATTAGAAACTTTAAAGTGATGGATTTCATAATCTCAAATTCAGAAACAGTGTGTTTAGGTACATCAGATAATGTATTGTGCTAGGTTAGCTACAAATTTATTATGAATAGCGGAGCATCGGGAATGTTTTAGGAACTAATATTTCTTAAAGTTTGTCAGGAAAGGAGCAGAAGTTTTGGGCACGAGAGAAAACAATTTAATTTTCTCATTTCTCGAAAGCTGTAAGTTATTGGATTTTGTGAGTGTGTCGCTGCGTCGCTCATCACACATAAATAAATATAGTTATGGTAAAACGCACTTTGTCATCCTCATTTGTACGTGTAGTTGAGGATCGGTCGGCATTCAGATTAGGCGTTAAAGGCGAAGATGTAACACATGGTATCGTGTTAACTCGTGGGGGGCGAGAACGTGGCCAGCATTCTTCAAGTCGGAGCTGGATTCCAGCCAAAACTGCGGCTTCTTCTTTACTGCAAGGCAAACTTCCTCCGACTACTAAACGCTGCATCTGTGTAATCACAAAGAAAATCTCTCGTGAGACCTGTAATTCCTTGTAGGCGGATTAACATCTGAAGCATCTGTTTTACTTCATTACATCTTATTAGCCATAATACATGTCCCCACTCAGATTACATCATTAATTCCTAATTTCTCTTCCTAATTAGTTATACAATCACAAAAAATCAGGCCTCAATAATAAAATCAGACGAATAGCTATTTAACCCTAACAGCAAACAGACTACTTTTACCCTGTCCCACAAAACCCTACATCTGTAATGCATCAAAAGTTTAAAATGTTTTCACGTGATGTTATAATATTGGAGAATTGAAACTAGTCACTAGTATTCGGAAAGGGATTCAATTCGTAAGAGTATACATTACAGCTTTCAATTTTCTAAACATTTACATAATGATCCTTAAGCCTGGGTCTGAAGGGTCTGAAGAATTGTTTGAAAGAAACAATTCTTACATTCATTATTAGCAAGATGTTTTGGCTGACAAAGTTTTTATAAATAGTGTGGGAGGAAGTCTGAGAAGAAATTAATTAAAAGAAGTACCTAGCTAGCTTATAGCTGCAAGCTTTAGGGCGAGAGATGAAACAAGAAAGTCCTTGGGCCAAGATGCAATTAGTTACCTTTATGATTTAATTTAAAGTAAATTAGGTGTATAGTGATAGTTGGAAAGGATTTGTTGAGGGAAGGTGGGGGAAGAGACGGGAGTTGTTTTGGGAGGGAATAGAAATGAGTAAGAATAATGGAGTCAATTCCATCCCCTCAGTCTTTATGACACTTGGCGAAAGAGGAAATTATTCATAAAGATTTTATGTGCATCATGAATAGATTCATTGTTTGCTGAAGTAGGAGGACGGTTGTATTTTGAAAAAATGCTCGGGTGATATTGTGTGTATAAGATGATGTAGTGTTAGTTACATGACACAAAGCTAATGTTATAGAGACAAGAAGCAACCTGTAACACACTGGGATGAAGGGAGACAGATGAAATATGTTGTTTTAGTAAATATGTGCGTTGAAAGGTTAGGAAAAGTTGTTTGCTTACTTCCCAGTACTCCTTTTCGATGGCTTCCAGCGACTCGAGCTCGTTTAAATCTTCTTCAGATACCTAGAGAGAATATAATTTGTAGAGTCGTCCTATATGTAAACATTATCACAGTAGATTATACTTACACTCTCATTGTCACCATAAATTCAAAGTTCGGTGAGGCTCGACTGGAAATGAGCTTTCTATTTCTATTTATTTTCATAAATAGATTTCCCACCTGTGCAATTCTTGCCCAGACTCTCACCGTCCTTTCTCTCCCATATCTTTCTTTTTTTCCTTCTTTCTCTCAGAGTTGTTAGTCCAGAGGAGAAAATATTTATTCGGTTTAGTAAAAATCGAAAAGTCAATAGTGGCGGAGAAAGAGAGGGAGAAAGTGGGGAAATGGTTACAAAATAGATATGTGAGGAGGGAAGAAGAGTCATTCAGTCACCAAGAGTGATATTAGATTTGAGGCGGAATGTGATAGAATAATAAAAGAAGGAGAGGCTGCGGGAGTAGAGCAGTGAAAGCTGATCAATCTTCGGAGAAAGTGTTTTGTGCTCCAGTCTGACATTGTGAAGGGGAGCCTAGCCAAGATCTAAGCTCTGACTTTTTCCCATTTTCTCCATCGCTCTTCACTTTATTGACTCACTGAGTGAGTCAGTGAGCCAAGCCGAGCCCCACAACCTTTGCAGCATCTCAACGAGAGCTGACAATGGAAAACAGATCAACACTCATTCAACAGCCGACAAACTCACCAGTGATGGACACAACATTCTGATATGGTCAGCCCAGCGTAAATACGGCGGTCCGCATGATGACACTCGAGCAACGAAATCTTTTAACTCCCGTATTACGCTATTCTTGCCATGAGGTCTACAAGTTGTGATCCAATCCTGTAGACAAACAACCAGACACGCTCTTCACTCCACAATATCATTCTCTTCACGACAAATATTACACATGTACCAAGCACCGGCCACTTCCAATCTCAAAACCCTCATTTACACACACTTTGTCATTTGTCATCCCCCTGTCTCATTCCTACCTCATACTATGCCCCCAAAACGAACCACTACACTTAAATCCCCATATTCCAACAACAACCATCTTTTTCACACGTGGACAGCCATGCACCGTCCACTCAATCATCATAATTGCAATAATTATCCCGAGAAATCCATATATGTATGTCTGAACATCGAGGACAGGAAATATCTTTAAAATATTGCCTCACTCAAAAATTGACTCAAATCTTTCATACTAGTTTGCTCTACCAATGTTCCACCGATAGAAAATATCTTACAACTGAGCCCACTTAGTAGTAATACGGTTTCAATCTCACAGACTATTTTCTATAAAATAGTGTGCCAAAAATAGGATATCCGACAGGGAATTACATCCTTAAAATATTAGCTGCAACTTTTTATTTTTGAACGTATTTTCATCTTCTAATAGAGAACTATGTAAATAGTTTTGGTAACTGCTATTCATCTGAACTCCTTAAATCGTTGTAGCCGTCGATCTAGTAGTAAATCGAGAGTACAAATTGGAAACTGTGTAAGTAAAAAAAGATGAAATCCCTTTTTATTTGAAAGAATGTTAACAAAACAGGGATTCGTGGATACGCATTGATAGTGTCAAGATAATAGCAAAGGAAAAGTGGTGTTAATCAGATGTACAGTTTTCCGAAGGGCATTGGAATGTGACAAAAGTCAGAAAAGAGCGTACCTCGACGAACAAAAGGACAGCCCGGTGAATGATTGGCATGTCGGAGATAAAGATGCTGTCGTGTCTTTTGGTCATGGAACTGGCGGGAGATACGGAGCTGCGACGACTCGTGTCAAGGAGCCGGTCGTTGACACTGCTGGGGGCAGAGGCCTGCTGCTTGTCGTCGAATGGACTGCAGCCCCGTGAGACGACTTTCGGGGAGTGCGGCGTGAGGAGTCCCGGAGAGGGCGGCGGCGGGGCGGGCATCGGTGTGGGCAGGTTCAGTGGGAAAACTCTGATCGGACTCGAGGGACTAAGCAGATGAGCTGTCGGCGGCAAAGGCAAAGTGGGCGAAGTGACTGGCGGGGATGTCTCGAACCCGGGTAGTATGAGTGGCAACGGAGCGTCAAGAGTGACTTTTGGCACAGATCTGGAACGAGGTCTTGGAGAAGCCGGCGGGATTGCGGGAGGAGACGGCGGCTCGATCGACGTGTCTAGAAAGTCTGGAAGGTTCTGAAGACGACGTTGAAAGGCAAGAATCTCATCTTCAGGCGTATCTTTTGGAGATGTCGCTTCCGTGGAAACATCTAGTGACCGGTTTCGACTCAACTGCCTCGATTTCCTTTGGTGGAGACTCCCGAATCGAAAACTCTGCAAAAAGTTCACAAACATCATTCCTCAGACAGTTAATCATATTAAGTCGCATTTAAAGTAATAATACGTATCTATACGTCCCCGGCGAACTGGCACCCTGACAACTGGCACAACGGGCAACAGGCACAAATTGGGTCTTAGCATTAGATGCTGACATGGGTGTTAGCATGGGTGTTAGCATTAGGTATTAGTATTGGGTGGCAGCATGGTTGCCAGTTATCTTAGGTGCCTGCTATCCGGATGCCAGTTTTGTCAGGGTACCAGTTTGCATAAGACGCATATCTAATCACAGCTCAGGTACAGCAGATTATAAAATGTCATTAAGTTGAGACTGGATTATTCCATTTTTAAATGCATTGAGGCCGCTCCTATTTCATCTAACTCAAATGATTAATTTTTGTAATATTTATCCCTAATTACACCGAAAGAAATTTCGCTGTCTATTTACTGACAGTAAGATATTTAATGGTTTTTGTAAAAAGAGGAATTGTATAGAATAATGGACACTGCTTATTCGTAATTTCCATGCATGTAAGAATATCATATTGAGAAACAGGATAGATGCTCCAAGGTGAGCGTTGTGAAAAGGTGGAAGGAAAGAATTTGAAACAGGAGATTTTTGTGCGGGAAAGGGAGGGCGGGGCAGATGGGGCGCTATGAGAGTTCGTGGGGAGCGTACTTGTTTGGCGAGGAAGGAGGGCGAGCCAGACGGCGTGTTGGTTTGACTGTTGGGTCCGCTTTCAACGTGCAAACTTTCTCGGGAGGCTGCTGCTCTGAGTGCAGCCAGCGGAAGGAGACCAAAAATAGAACTTTCTCTTGGTTTCTGGCTGATCTCAGCAGTAAGTCTTTGAGTTTCTTCCCCTTTGTCCACACTCGCCTCTTGACTCGAGGATCGCCACTTGGAGAAAATCCCACGAATTGTGTTGCTTTTCTTGGTAGGTGATGTAGGGACCGGGCCCGTGGGGGAACTCGTCTCCTCCATTTCGTGCAGAACCAGACTTTCCTCTCCTTCAGCCAAGTTGGAGCCCACGCCACAGTCCACCGTCAGACTCACCTGCAAACAACATCACAGACTCAGAATTGGGAATATGCATCTGTGCTTAACAGGGAGACTCTATTTTTGCATGTCTCCTTGTGATATTCCTATATAGAGACAGACGGGAAGGGAATGGAGGGAAAGAAGGGCAGTGTCCTTTGAAAAGTTGTCAAAGGATTTCTCTGAACACAAACATTCATATGGAAAATATATTGAGGCGGTGTGACCAGAATGAAATGTCGGAGCCTTCGTGCCCCCTCACTCTGCACCGTCTGCACCTATGCGAAAAGGAGGGAGAGTGAGGGACAGCGGCGTGTGTGCACAGAAAATCAATGTTTTTCATTTTTCATTCTCCAGAGCCTGCATAAGGATGTGGGCAAAAGATATTTGTCTTCAAAAGGAGCTATTTGTGTATTTGATTCCTTTGTAGGAGCATTTTCCCTTGTTGCTCAATTCCATTTAAATTACAACATGGATTTGTACAAAGCACAAACGAAAATTACATCCCAAGAATCTGAATATTGTGCTGCCTGCCAAGATGTGGAGAATGGATGGGTTTGAAAAAACAAAGATTAAATACTTGTCTTCTTCGGCGGAGTGGCATGGACTCATCAGTACTGGAGGCTCGACTGCGGGATGTCCTTGAGCCTTCGGACAGCATGGAAAATACGGAGTGGCCAGAATGACCAGAATAAGCGGAAGCAAATGAGGCACGTGAGGCACAACTTTTCCATCTTCTCAAAGCCAATCCTGTGCTCAGCAGTCGATGGAGAAGCAATCTCAATAAAATGGTCGGATGGACAATAGCCGAGTAGCACGTCTGGAATATTCGCACAAATGCTGGATCCAGTTCTGGTCCCCCAACACTATCTCTCCGACCTGCTAAAATCATAAGCCAAATCCCACATTTAGTCACATGACACCATCCACAACAAATTCACAGATTATTTTTGTATCCATTGCTCCTTCTCCTAGACATGAATTCGGAAAGACACATTTAAGTACATACATGACAATTTGCAAATGCTACACAATTTTGTTAGTAAGTAAATACAGGTGACCACATCATCGCAACACATCAATCCCTAAAGATCCAACTAGGAAATTCACATATATTAATTACAATGCATTAAATGTAGGTGGAGTTTGGGGCATTGGAAGATGCGAATACTCTAACGTCCAATATGCTACAACAAAATTAATACGTGTTATCTACAGTTTATTGAATATTTATTTAACCATGCAAAATTTTAACGGGCAAAATATCTTCCCAATTAGTAAGCACATTATACGTTCTATCCCAAGTACTTTTCAATTTGCATTTTTTGTTTTTTTAGAGTGATATACATAGGTTCTTGAACTCATAGCAACCACCAGCATCAATCATAGCTAAAAAGAGCCAGGGAAAAGAGCCAGAGCATAAAGGTCAATAAAAAGAGTAAATAAGTGGATTGCATGTAGCGGCGTTGCATACATAGAGTCTACTTGAGACAATTAATTTATTTGATTAACTCTGAATCACAAATCATGCTCGGCGCAACCTTTTCCGGGAATCATGGCATGCTTTCGGTTCGAGTGCCTTTTATTGCTATGCATTTTCATTCACATGCAACTCACTATTATACTCGTACCTACTAGTAGCATTAGAAAGAGCTGCAGGACAAGACGAGGACTATCTGTTGGCAATTATGTATAAATTTTTTATGGAAAAATTCAGTATACAGCAGTACATTGTGTTCCAGAATTTGATGACTCACTTTCGGCCGAATGTCTCCTGAAATGGAGAGCAGGCGAAAAGCAATTCCGACTGGGACTTTGGTTCAGCCAGCTAGTCGATGAAGGCTCACGCAAATACGGCGATCCAGGTGCAACACTCACCTGAAACAACCAATCCAATAATCCAATTAATACAGCCCGAAAAACAATCACCTTTTAAGGAAGATCCTCTCTCTCTCTCTCTC
>JAAAYG020072678.1:0-38803 GCA_009936455.2 Tomocerus minor
CTTCAGGCAAATTCTGCTAGATTTACTGTGAGGGTCTACCCTCAATGCATTTCTGGGAAAATTGACACACTCGTATAATATAATAATATTAAACATAACACTCTAATATATCTAAAAAAAAAAGTAAAACTACAATGTATGTAACATCTCTCATTTAAACCAAAATTCCCATAAATAAACTTTCTGTGCCATGATATTATTTTCTTTTGGCAATATATGTACATTAAATTTTAAAACAGGCACCACTACTCCATCTAAGCCATCAAATGCGCCATCCATTGCCTAAAGAATCAAGGTAGCTTCCAGGCTAGAGTTGCACTCTAAACGTTCTAGCATCGACGAAAGTATCAAGCTGAAATCAGGGAGTACATAATCAAAATACATAGAGCCTGCCTGACTCAAGCCACTATTATATATCAAATATCACAAGCTTTACTATGAAAGTAACTCTTTCTTCATGTACAATGTACTGAAGTGTATAAGATTTTCTGCTACAAGATTCTTTAGAAGCATCTTAAGAGGAGAGGAGGCAGAGCAGAATATAATGCATAAAAGCATCGTATCGTAAAATGTTAGACTAAATCTCTGTAAATTCCTTTCCATTGCATCCGAGGCTGGGATTTAAAGCAAAAACTCTAAGGAATCGAATGGAATGGAAAATCGCAACACAATAAAAAACGATTTGACGAAGCATATCATCTACCTACCTTCCATACACAATGCACGTCAAATCAGGCAGTCTGTTATTCAATTCAATCTTGGAATTCAAAGGATATCAAATGTAATATATATGCAATATTCTATAAACATATGTCTTGCCATGTACATTTACATCAGTAGTATAATAATAATATAATTTTCAAAGAGATACTTAAACTCTAAAATTGTCTCTTCATAAACCTTAAACCACCAGGGAATTTAAAATTTGTTATGAATTCTAATTATAATTGCCCCAGTAGTGCATCCTAGTATTGAATCCCTATATCTCAACTCATCGACAGTCCTCTTTGAATGTTCCAATCACACAAAGATGTAATATATATATATACTTCCAACCGTGTATGAATGAATGATAACGATAAGTACAATTGAATACTCAGATCTTCCTATATGCAACACATTTCCAATCCAAACTGCGCTCATTAAACATAATTATTTAAATCTAAACCACAGACAATACCTTCATTTTTATTTCCTAGATCAAAAGACATCAGTCAGTTTCTATTTCCAATTCAAATTCGCATGTACATTCATAGCAATTCAATTTTATCCTTCAATAATACCCCAGACGAATGAAATCACTGATCACTGATCACATAAATTAGTAAGACCTTTTATTTTAATGATACATTTATACTTTTTCGATTTAGTCCTCACAAGACTATTTTTTACACCACTCCTTTGCAATAATGATGACATTTATGCGATAGAGTGTGTACTTATGTACGTTAGCTTAGTTTTGATTTAAATTGCACTTTTTCCTAGGTGTAAACATAGGTTCCATAATATTATGCATATTTTTCCTTAGTAAATGTGTGTGTGGACCAAAAGTTCTGTCTCGTCTATAAAGTAAATTAATGTGCATTGAAATAAAATGCACGATGCATGTTAAACTAAGCTAAGCTTCTACAAACAAAAGTAGAGATCTTAGGATTGTGCATTCATTTCTTATGCTGGAAATGAAGGAATTTGCGTTCACCTTCAGTTTGCACGGTGCTCTGCTCAATTAGTAGACGTTCGTGCCTAAACGAACTGTGTACATGATACGGAAACAAATCTACAGGGTTGCTGATGCTGCACTCTGCATTGCAGATTCATGGCGTTGTTGCCTTTCCTGATGCTATTGTTGCTTTGCTTCACTCTTTAATTCGCCTTTAGGCTCCTTCAACTCAATTCTGCCTTTCAGCCATACTAAAATTCGTCTCACTAAATAATCTTCAAAGTAAGTGCAGCAAGAACAAGGGATTTCACAACATATAAATATATAACAAACAACTGCTAAAAACAAAACATATTTAAATAGAATTATGTCTCTATTCACACTTTATTTACTAGCAATGCATTTTGTTATCTTTCACGTTGACATTTGATACTCCTTTACAGATTAAATTATAATTTTTATACACTAATTTTTCTTTCACTCCTAAATCTCCTAAATTGTGTACCTGAGATATAAAAAAATGCATAAAATAATATTTCTTCATCATTTTGTTCAAGAAATAATTTAGAAGATAGTAAAATCCAAGATATTAAATAAATTTTAAGGTAGAGAGACAGGACAGGAGTTAAGATATGTATGACATGAGCTATTAAACTTGTTAAAAAACAATGAAAAGCATGTGCACACATATTATTACGTGAATGCTCGAATGTAAATAGTATTTGAGTATGCAATAATACATATCTATGCTTTTTACATTCATTGGTATATAAGTTACATAGTATAGATAACTCAGAAAACTACACTTTTACGCATATCACATAAAACATCTGTGTAGATAGAAGAAAAAGAATTATATCTCTATCGCTGTAATATTTTCATCTTTTATGCATCAAGATAATAATAATAATATTTCCTTGCTGTAAGATGATTCAACTCACTCCACTCTTGTAAAGACTACATTAAATAGTTTATAGTAGCTTTGTAATCTCAACCCTTCCTCTTGGCGTTTTAAGACTCTACTTAGTTACATAAGTACATATCCGTGAATAAACATAGTTGAGGCAAACTAGCAGCTATTTACATAAAAGGACTACATATATCAGTGCATAAATACAAATGCATTTTTCTGTTTCATCCTTTCATGTATGCAGAGTTAGTGGTTGTTGGAAGAGAGGAGAAAAATGAAATGGCTTGGAGCTTTGTTAAACTTCTTTGATTCTTTCACTCTTTAGTCGAATTCCCATTAGAGACGCCTGGAGGAGTGATCCTCCTATATATATCGCATATATATATATATATGCAACACAATAATATTCTTAAAACCAAGAAGAACAGTGCCTACTAAATATAATATGTAGAATATGTATAGGCGATACACTTGTCTCCATTCCAATTCTGCTCTATGCATTTACCTTCTTCTTTATAATAATAATAATAATAGGAGAAGAATAGAATAGGTAAGCCAAGCACGAAGGAAAGGAAACCACTGGCTCACGAGAATCATGCACTTCACAGACGACGAACGATCATATCATGATGAGATGACTATAGCTACACTCACACTCACTATCACTCAACTCCACTCAAAGAATGGGGAATTGTAATAAGGTAAAAGAGTAAAGTCTGGTTACTCTCCAGCCGAGCCCAACCAAATGGACTCAAGTCAAGAAAGCCAGTCTCCAAGTCTCCTGCCGGAATGTATAAGTAATCACAACCGTAACCGTAAGTATCACGCTATTATACAACCCTTTTTCGTCCTATTCCGTCTACTCACACTCACACTCATCTAAAACCAATAGTGCCCAACAAAATAAAATAACGAGCATTAGCTTTTTTTACTTGTGACCACATTCAAAATCATTTCTTTCCTCATTTCAATTCCACATTCTATCTGCTTCACCTTTTTCTATACTTTCTTTTGCACTCCTACCTATATATTAAAAACACTGTATTAAACATATCTCTAATTTTTATGCAGTTTCTATCTTTGTAATACATTTATGACATTTTTCAACTGTGAATAGCATTTATTTAGAAACCTAAAAGTTTTACCCAAGCGTATACCTCTACAGATCTTCTATATTCTCCATGTGTTTTATGTTTTAGTGGGAATTGAAAGATGACTCTGCACTCAAAAATTACCACTTAATTTACAAGTTTATATTATACGATGCATAACTTGAAGAACAGTATGGTAAGTCGGAGTTTTTTTTAGTTAGTTTAAGTTTCGTTACATGCTATAAGTCACAAAATTATGTAAAAATGTACAAGTGTGTCTTAAGGGCGTTCGTTATCTAAAATTTAGAGCTGAATTATTCCTTTTGGGCAAAGAAATACATCCTTATTGTAAGAAATGCATTGAAGGAGACAGTGCAAAGATGCAATATTAATTCTGAGCATAAAACACATGCTATATAACGTGTACTTAGTTACATCTACAAAACATTATTAATTGAAAAGAACATAATAATGTGCGTATCGTATGACTAGAGAATGAAGCTTCACTTATTACAATGTTTTACGAGACTTCGTGAGTCGTGTAGACACACTTATTTGTCTGCAACACTGCTAACACCTTAAGCAACGTCCTTATCTAATAAATATAAGTTGAATACATACAGAAATAGCTATATAACAAAAGCCACTTCTACTATGTCATGTAAAATTATAAGGCATTCCTAATAATCCACCTCTCGGCAACACTCTGTGGTGAGTGAAAGAAAAACTAAGAGAGAAATAGCCAAAACTTACAGCATCAGTATATCACAAGGACAGAAACTTGATTAAAATTCTCTTCCTTTAAAAAATATCTGCATACAAATCTTTTTACAATCTATTCCCTTACCTCAATCTATATATATATATATATGAAAGTTAATAAGCTAAAAGTATACTCACTATATCTTTAATATTATGATCTCCAACACTATAATAATACTACAAGTAACTTTCTAAGAAAACGAAAAGGCAAGACACTCGAGACAGAGATGAATTTATGCAACCGAGTTAACTTGAATGGCAAGCATGTCTCTGACAAGAGAACACAAATCATCTGCAATGTCATTATCACTTGATGCAATGCACTGAGTGTCTAGTCGACGACTGTGCTTCTTAAAGTTCTTTCTTACCACATCAATTCTATACACACTTAAACATAATAATAGAAATGGCAACATACGGAAACGCATGATAAGTAGCGTCGTTTATCAGACAAAAGTTTACACATGTAATCATTTATCAACCTTACCTGCGCACATAACCAATATAACGCAGATACATACAAATATTATTTATAGCCAAGCATAAATATACTTTTTTTATCCTTTCATACATGGCATTCTTATTTTTATTGACACAAAAAGCAAATGCTACTCATTGTAGAAATAAAAGAATGATGACTTTGTACTTTTATACATTTATCTATTCAAAAAATATAAAGCATGGGTACCTATGCAAAATGGTAATGATTGCGAAAATAGTAGAAATAATAATCAATTTCATTTTTCGCTCCTTTATTTTAAAAACTACATACAAATAGTAGATTGCATTTTGCCCTTTTCTAATCCGTAGAATAGAATGAACATTGCGAAGTAATTGGTAGAAACTGTATCACATATTTAATTGGATAATAAGCATGAAATGTCGCATAAGAAAACTAGTAATTTATACTGTACCTAGATAATGTTTGTTTAGGAACTAACAAAAATAAAGATATACATAGAATGTTTATAATGCGACGTTCCTCATATTATAGCATCTCATTTATCACTGCCGCAGCAAAAATGAATTATCTACAAACATGTCGACACTTTGCAAAAATAGGTTTCTCATATTACACAGTAGTTACCATTAGGAAGTAAATAATCTTCATACTAAATCCAAATAAGTAATGTGACACCATATATATTTATATATGTAATATATGAAGAAGATAAAGTAATTATAATAATAAAACACGTCGCAAATAGATTAAGTGCTAAAATAATTGCGATAATCACACAGTTCCGCATTTAGGGAACTAAAATGATTCAACAGGCTAGATGCTAAATAGATAAGTAGAGTAGATGGATGGGAATATTAACTGGAGTAAATGAGATATAAAATGACTAACCATTGTCTGTGACGAAATCAGAGTCTAGTCTCTCCATACCAATAGCCGGAAAATTAAACTCAAAGTTTAATGAAGATTCCAATAGTTGTGCGTAAGGTTGTTGTGGGCTATGTGCATGTGTGTAGGCATTGACATGCATGTGTCCACTTGCGTAAGGATTGTTCACACTGTGAGTCAGATGACTATGGCCATTATTGGCATAAGCGTAATGAGAATAGGAATAGTGCGACGGTGGCGCAGGTGATGGAGGAACTTGACCTTTATTGTTGAACATGTTGACTATTACACAGCCAAAGACTTCAGTTGACTTCTCTATTCAATTTTTTAATTCACTGTTGACACGTCAGTTAATTACACGCTCACATTTTCCGTACTACTAAACTAGTAGAATCCTCCTCAACTTTTAGTCTTTAAGGAAATCACATTGAGCAGTCTCAACAAACAAAATATTATTTATTAATGATACGTCTGTATATGACCACAAGACGACCTTACAATTATTCCCACCCACAAAAATACAGTCGACACGACACTACAATAATAATTATATTTATACACACACTACTATGAAGATGTAACTGTGGACGAACTTATAATAGTATCACATAAAATTAAGCGTATCCAAACAAGAACTTATAATTAATTCCCAAGTTTCCACAGAAAAGTTAAGGATACTCCTCCTCTATAATTAGTCACTGATAATGTTATAAATATTTTTGTGTTGAACATTGATCCATTCCTGTCTCCTGTCCTTTATCATTCACTCACACAGATAAATATTATTTCTCTTCTCTATCTATCATCTATAGCTATTACTTCTGAAATAATTAAGTCATAAACGGAAAATGTATTTATATAAGATAAACTCTAATAAATTGACCTATCCTAATTAAAGAAAATATTTTTTGTTTCTTCAAAAGTAGTAAACTTGCAGTAGACCTTCGTAAATAAATTTTGTGCTCTAGATAAAAGACAATTCAGATGATTCCTCTAAGCCAGAAGAGCTTTAATTAGAGAAGAAGGAAATGGTTGTTACTGCAGCCAGCGGAAGAAACTTCGGACAATGAAATTGCACAATTGTTATAGAGTGAGAGAATGAGTGCAATTCAGTGCACATATTTCAAGATGAGAGATTGTGATAAGAGGAGTGATGCGTGCTCTCGATCACTTACTACAGACTACTCACCCAACAGACAGCTACTAATAGTTTATTTCAGTTAGGAATTATTATATATAATACAAATATGTCACCAGAGAAAAGACGAGCATGATCAGCTCGTATATCTTATTAATAATGTGCTCTACATTTCCATTTCTATTCTTGTTCCTACTTGTTGTAATACTATAATTATGGATAGTAGTGACATTGTCACAGAGATGTACATACTACACTCCTCTTCAGAGTATACATTAATACTATAGAGATGTACATTAAAGGCAGTTAGGAAGAATAAGCACTTCATTACTACATATACTTATAAATCCTTAGTGAATAGAGAATCTACAGTATTCTCATTTCTCCGAAATGAATAACAAAATCAAAATCACTGAGTCAGTACATTTATTCCGTCTTGTATGCAGAGAGTCCTTGTGTATATAAGAGTAGAATGTTAGAGTATCGTATGTCTCGTCATGAACACACGGACGACGATGAGACGAAAAGATGGTGAAATAATACAATACAATAGTACAGATTACATTTCATAGCCTATTAGACAGACAAGTCGACAGCAGAAAACGACCAAAATCTATACAATTCTCAACTAAATAGATTCACTCACTGAGCGACAGACATTATTGCTCTCCTTCCCACATCATAAGAGACAAGACAGACTCTTATACAAATTCTAATAACCTCAATGAGCACAGAAGAACACACACTTAGCTATACACTACACAAAGATGTGCAGGACAGTAGTCAACAGACATAATATAAAAGGTAAAACCATGATATGTGCATAAATAATAGATCATCATTATTTAAGTAAATCTCTACGGATATCCAACACACATTTATTGTCAGCTTCACTCACCCGAACAATTGCCTGCTCCTATTATTTTACTAGACAACAGACTGTCATCCTACCGTCACAGATTCGTCCACTTATTATTAAATATCAATCATACGAACAATGCACACTGTACATCATACTGGTGGAAAGTATTTCAATCCAATGGGTATCCAGCATTCAAGTAAAATTTTGAAAATTTGAAAACAAAAAATTTGGAAGGACAACGACGAAGCAAAAACAAAGAAAAACATATCATACTTAGATATTTTATTAATTATTAATTAATATAATTCAATTCAAAATAGTAATCTTTTTCGATTAAAAATTATACTTTGGGATCCACACACAAGGAAAAGATTTTCCACCAGTGCAAAGTCATAACCATCGGATTTTGTACTTATATAGTTTCTCAAATTGGAAAAGGCATTTTCCTTAACATAAACGGATTTGGATTCTTTATATTTTCCATACTTCTTCTCTTTATGTTATCTATCTTCTCTTCTGCATCGCGACATGTCCTTCTAATAGTAGTGCAGCTGAAACTCGAGATTAGAGAATTTACAATTAGAGCTAGTATATGTCTCCACGCTAAAATGTATAACATAAAGGAGGAATTAAGTGCAATATTAGCATTATTTAGATTATAAATCGCCCTTATTACATCCACCAGAGTTCCAACCACCCAAAAAAACAGATGCAGAAGTTGGTGAATCTGTAAAACAAAACACTCTTCGTAAAAGATAAAAAATCCCTTTCTCATACAAAAACACTACTACACCATAGGAGACGAGCAGACTATCAACACAACTGTGCTTAATGCGTCTTGCTTTCTTTTATTATAGCATACACGACACGATGGTTGGTGATGGGATGAGACAATGCTTACTTCAGCTTTTGTGCTTTCAAGACAAAAATCTGGTTTAGTAATTTGCTGCTCTAGTCTAAATGTTATTACATATGACTACTATTACGATTACGTATGCTTATTCCACTACAACAGAAACACATACACAACTCTCAGAACTGCATTACTTGCATAGTACACCTCGTGATGACAAATATATCATTTACAGAGACTTGCTCTATAGACTTCCCATATATATAGATAATAATATTATTGGTTACAGCGTATTAAAATTGTGTCAAGTTGACTTGGCTCTCCAACGAAAAAAAAATGTTGTGTATATAGACTCAATTTAACAGGCACATTAGAAGTTTGCTTTTTTAGTAACAGTAACAATAACAAGATGTTCTTATCAATCCCATAATATAAAATAGAATAATAACTGCGGTCTGCTATTATAAGCAAAAGAGGCCGATTAAACTAATTTGCAGATTGGGGCAAAGATAACACGACCATCTTGACCTTTTAGGAAATAAATAATTAAAACAGAGCCGAATACACTCAATAGAGCTAAACTACCCCAATCCGAAATATTGTGATGTACTCTCACCATAAATACTGTACATTTTTTAAAAAAGTGGTCAAAAGGACTTCGTTTACATTACAAATTATGTATTATTCCTGGGTTATGCAGATTAGCACAGAAAACATTTTTCCTCTTAAATAAGTTTTCCAAGATAGTATTTATTGTCATGTGCAATTTATGTCGGTGCTAGTACAGAGAGTACAACGTGCAAGATAAAAATCCCTTTTAAAATCAGCGATCTCTGCAGATGTACAATATGCATCTATAAACTTCCAGACGTCATTTTTAGCAATAAAATTATCCACAAACTCATCATATGTACCCTTTTGCTATATGTACTTCTATTATGTAATAATATACAGTGACGCACTATGTACAGCCAAAGTAAAGTGCTCTTTTTATCAAGTCACAAACTTTTCTGCAGGATATTAAATATACTTTCAATATCTTTTACGTTTGCAATGGCAAAGACGTTTAAAACATTCATTTATTTAGATTAGGATAATGGCATTCTTAAATAATAAATAAATCTCCTTTGAAACCTTTTCTACTCAAACATACCTTTTTAGTGCAAAAGTATCCAGAACTATAATTGGAGCATTTTTCAGAAAACGACAACACATACATACACATTTGTATACTTCGAAACTTATAAAACCCAAGTAGTTCTGAGGATGTATAGCATTTACCAGTGTTACATAACATTTCAAAATTATCATCTCTCACAAGTCACAACTGGCTAGTATTTCTCATCAATATTCCTTGCATGGCTATCATTAAGCTACCACCCATCGACCCATCGTCAACATCATTACAGACTTACTAGGATTTGGACTTTGGACAGCTAACAATTTTTAGCATATCTACAACTTAAATTGCTCATTTCATCATTAGCAACTTCTAAAAAACTGTACACTACAAAGGTATATTTTCTACATAAAAATGCAGCATCACAATAACATAATATATTGACTTCTGAGTTCTGACATTGACATTGAATCCTATTCCTTGCTCTGTAAATCATATCCTGACACATATTCACTGCACATATGTGTTATGTGTACATATACAATAAAATAAAGCAACTTACTTACTTTTACTTAAACATAGCAATGTTATGTATATAATATATGTGCAAGCTTACTTATTGCAGCTCGTACGCTTTAGTAGATATGTAAAGGGCATCACAACAATATTGACAGTGAACTTTCAGTGTAATCTGATATGACTTATGAAGAGAGAATACATGCTCATGTAGGTTAATTACGGCAGTGCACTGCGGTGCAGTGGTTTCGATTGAAATGTTATGCTTTTCTTCCAACTCAAATCCATTTTAGGTAGATATAGTCAAGTGTAAAAGTAAACACAAAAATCTCAAATGAATGCAGAGCATTATAAATAAATAAAAAATTGCAATCTCCTTCAAGTACAATGTGAAATATTTTCTATCCTGCTACATTTAACATGGTTAGATTTTTAGCGTGAATCAAATAAATGAGTTTCAGAGCTGAATAAATATAATACAGGTAATTACACACCTAAGAATACTGAACATATCATTTGAATTCTTATTTCTGCAGTAGAAATGTAAATTAGCATCGTATTCTGTTTATTGTGTTTACTTTAGAATTTTTTTTTCTTGCTAAAATTACATAGAGGAAAGAGGAGGCTAGACAGGCGAAAAATAGATCTTTCTCCATTCCAGAATTCCTATTGCTATTCCTCCGCATATTATCGTTTATAAATAAAGCCTTTGAATATTTAGACTGACCGGTTTTGCCTAGCACAGACCTAATTGGGAAGTTAAGGCATAAAAAGATGATCAAGAGTACATGGAAGAGATAAGACAATTAAATTCTTGTTTGCTTTAGTGCACATAGACATACAGGGTTTTCTACGGAGGAGATACTTTAACGATGTTTCGACGACGGTGGAAGTTCCGCCTACGTAGACTACAAGAAATAGCGTCCACGAGAATAAACTCCCTCCACACATCTCAAAAATACAAGAGGTAAAAAAAAGTAAATGAGTCTTTTGACTGCCTCTACCCCTATCTTGAATCTTAAATTATTGTTGGAAAGCCACTTAACCTAAAGCTACGTCGTATTAAACCATGTCACAAAATAATATCTGTGTGTTAGAAAAGGAGAGATAGGATATAAAAACTCACGAATGGATCAATATTCAACGATAACTCCACTAAAAACACAATCTACACGACATAAAACACGTCTATATAGACTTACACTAAAGATAAAGAGCACACTCTGACTGTGCTCTATTATAAAAGAGAAACACAGCAATAAAGATTGCTTAGAGAACTCTTCCAGAAGAAAACTAGATCTCCCCGTCAAAAAATACTTGTCAACGATGTTAACAAAGGAAAACTCACACTTCTAACTTGATTCTCTCTTTTGTCGCAACACATTTCACAATCAAAATAGATATTCAACAATAATAATGTTTCCACACGAAACGAAATACAATCAGAGACACACCACTACACGAAAACTACGAAGAATAAATGGGCTACGACAGGAAGACACTTTTTAAAATTAGTTTAAGGTTTACTTGGGAGGAAGATGTGTAGACTAAAAAAGAGTCGATAGGTTATTGGTAAGGAGATAAGTCAAATAAAATATCAACCACTCTGATTCCTAGCTTTGTCTACCATTTCATGGCATTTACACACTAGAACTAAATTCCTTGTTGTTACACTCACAGCCAACGAGTCAAGTGATGGCAGAAAAAAAATACTTAAATAGATCGCTAAAGTAAATAAGTACCTATATGAAGTGTACAACTAATGGGATAAGTACTTGCCAACGCAAAGACAACCTTTTTCTTTCCGCCTCCACGAAAAATGAAATTGTTTTTCAAAAGATGGAATAACATAGTTCCACTGGCTTCTTTCTGACTCATTTCCATTTGGGACGAACACAAACCTATGTCCACCTATTACAATTTTATCGTTTGACAATCCTCACTCACCATATACATATAATAATAATATTATACGTTTTTCTCTCTCTCTCTCTCGGACTTCCCACTTTTGACTTTCCTTCACACTACATATTTATAAGCTCAAAAATCAGAGCAATAAATGAGGAAAACCTATCAATACGTTAATTTTACTTATTCTGTTACGAAACCAAATCAGTGTAACGTTAGCCCATAGGAAATATTAAGAAACTCTAAGTTGACGCTGACGCATAACTTACACTGACAATATTAATATACAAATATCTATATACGTAAAAACTATATATATATATATCTCCGTAAACACATTTTACACTTTTAGGCGACTAATCATTATCATTTCATTTATATTATCAATTAAATAAAGAGCATATTATGTAATATCTACGATATAAAAATTACAACACTCTAAAAGTATCAACAGGAGCCACAATTCAAGAAAATGATCTACTTTACTGGGCTGTTGATGTATATATGCATTTAACAAGAAAATAAATACGCAGTTGTAAAGATGTTCTAAAATATTTTTCCTTCAGGACAAAAATTGCATTAGATATATCTAATAATTTTTAAGTGCCTGCACACTAAGTCTTAGAGAAACTAAATAAAACTAGTTCTGCTAGGGATTTTTCCTCTTTTTTTACCAGGGAACAAGAAGCCAGGTCATAAACAAATGATTTTACAAAAAATATTGTATCGTATCACATTACTGGAATAGGATTTTTCTCTATTATGTTCCATTTTCATATATTTTAGTGTACCCAAGTCATTTTCCTAGTAAACAGCAATAATCTAGATGAGGAATTTAGAGCCCTTAGCCTTCAGGCATATTTTTCCTTAAGTAGGAATTATAAAACACAAGACTTAAGTGCACTCTTGACTTTGAGCATTTACACAGAACTGACCTGAGCCCTAAACGTTTGGCTAAAAGGTAGACACAGACAAACATTATAATATCTGTACTAAACCTAAACCGCGTTCTACACACATCGTTTTAGGTACTGGGCCCTGGGCTACTATACGTCACAAAGTAAAGTGAGAAAAGGATTCCCAATCTCTTCTTCAGCATTCAACAGCCATATGCAATTGAAAATTATGCATTTTCTTTGTGTGTAATTTAATTTGAAATCGAGCATTCGTTTTTGTGCTAGATTTTGACAAGAGAAGCAAAAACCAATGCATTAGAATTTTAGTTGTTCATGAAACATACAGATAGAGATGGGCAAGACAGTTTCTAATTATTATCTATATTCATGAACTTCCCAGTATGCAGTATGCGAAAAATATTATTGAAACTCCCCTTGTTGATGTATATTATTTGAAACAGAGAATATGCAATAAAACAGTAAACACTATTTTCCTTATTCCTTAACAATAAATATTTACAACCTATTCTACGTATATTGAAAGAAATGTAGGTCACGTCTGTCTGGCATCACATGACGATCTTTCTCATCGATTGTAAATAGCAACTTTTTTTCCTCTCATGGAATTTCTATCATTCTTAAATCAAAATGATTCAGCTAGAAAATCCCTAACTTTTACTTTTCCTATTCTATTGCTCTATTACTTTTATATTTCCCGATTTCCCTCCAGTTCGCATAAGACAGAATAATATTCCTCTAAAAGCCGCATCGTTCTATCATTGTGTACAAGCAATGTCCAAAATGAATATTCGGAAATATTACTAATTGTTAGATGATATTTTAATAATTATTATTATCACTTTCTAGTTAGGGTATCTGTAATTTGTTCGAAATTCAAGTAGCTATTAATTTTTTGTACAGCTGCCTAGCTGGTGTTATTAATAATCCACATCCGATGTTTATCGTGCCGTCCTTACTATAATTTAGCACAGTGAATTATTTTCTATTCTTTCAACACAGTAAACTGTTAGGGAACCTTATTCGTTCAATTATTGCTTAACGTGTCTGTTCTATTTAATGATGCGTACAATGCTATTATTATTTCAGTAACTTAAGCTCAGTTTTAAAAGCAAGTGTATCACAGAAGATACTAAATAGGACAATGGAAGTATATGTAATACTTAATCCCTGTTCTGTTTAAAGTTCCTGCTACATTATGCATAAAGACAAATTAGATAAAGTGGACAACCAAAGTCTGTGTAGCCAACCACGTAACACACACAATTATTACTACACTGTGTGACTGAGTTGCCTGATGTGTGCAGAAAGCACAGATTGTGTTTTGTAGCATGTATGCTCTCTATCTGTATATAAAGAATAGCATCAATTTGAATTCATTGTCAGGGGATAGAATGCGGAATGACGGTGACATTCATGGATGAAATTAAATCTAATTTGCGGTCTCTCTTGTCTGCCCCACTGCAAGTCTCATTATATGAGCAACTGACAGACATCTGACATGACAGGTGAATTAAGGTGAGAGACGCAGGGAGCATTACAGCAATCAACTTGAACCATTTCATTTAATTTACACAGAGCTAAGGACGACAAGACAAAACAAAACAAAGCCCAACAAACGAAGCGAGCGATGAATTATTTAGCCCTAATCAAATAATATTATAATATTCTTCCACGCCTCGCTGCCAATCCGTGGAAAACGCCCAGCTATCTTGTCATGGAATGCCACATTACTCCACTAATACTCACTCCCTCAACATCAGCATAAATAAATAATCCCATGATTGGCATGACTTTCATCTCCACCAACCAGGACAGGATGACTCAAAAAATACACTTGCTTCTTAATTTACTACGCTAACTATAAATTATCTACTACCGTTTCATCTTTGTCCAGAATTTCTGAGGTAGACATTAATTATTCATCTCCCTACACATCAACAGAGCGACAAAAATCACCTTCACTTTCATTGCTAAATCTGTTGGCAAAAAATATTCAATCAAGGTACTAACCTGGACAGAGCAACAATATATTTGTTATCTTTAATTTATACTCAATAAGAAATAAGATCATCTTTGTTTCTGTTCTTTTTTACTCATTTTTCAAATTTAAATTGTGAAAAATACTTTAAAGGCATTAATTTTAAAGCTAGGACAAAATATTGTGCATATAATTAAAAGTGGTTCTACAATGTAAGTCTTAAATTGTCTGGACACGTGTAGCATGAAAAAAAGGTGGGCAAACCAAAGATTCCCAATGTACGTGCCTTGAACAAAATTCACACTCCAGTCGAATTTTAAGAAGAACCGAGATTTTAGCCTGTAATCATAATCATAAAGCAACCACGCAAATACAAAATTACAGTGTAGCTCCTTGGGTGTAAGAAAAGAAGAGAAGGCTTAGTTGAACTAGCCAAGTGTCTACTAAAAACTATGTGAAGCGGAATAAGATCTCCACTAAATCCCTCTGATGATCATCTCTGGCATGTCTTGCTCTGCAGCGAGCCTACTTCCTCCACACTCCAGTCCACCACTGTGCATGGTTCCTTCTTTTAGAGCTTTAAATCTCGTAGGCAGGCACCAGAATTTCCAGTTATTAAGGATTTTTAGATTTATCAACTACGCACTGTACCATAACAAATTCTTATCTACATAAATATCCGTCCGACTCTCTGTCTGTGTGTTCTACAGCACCATCCCATGTATTTACTCTCTTCTTCTCAACATTTTACTTGTAGTCTGCAACAAGAGACGTAATACAATAATAATTAATGCTCCTTTCTGATGCATCTGCAGTTCTTTGTTGCATAACACGAGGTTTTTTACACGGAACTGACAATCCATTATGTACATACAAACTTCATCTCATTCTTTCATACAAATATGATAATCACGACTTTCTTCTCCTACGACAGCCCATACAAAAACAAGGCGAGAGTAAGGAATTTACAAAATTTAACTTTTCTTTTCCTGACTTTTCTTACATTGAGGGCTATAGGTTTACTTCCCCGGCACTGGGTTCCTCTTTTGATCCAAGGAAACATTATTTAACGCGAAGCTTACCAAAAATAATGGTACTTGTAAAATTATCAATTAAAATTATTTCATTAAATTCCCACACACTATGAGGGTAAAACCTTATTACACTGTAAAGAAAGGATAACAACAATAAAAGCGGATCACAATCCACAGAAAATATATTTTATTCAATAGAAACTTATTATTACACTTATTATTATTATAGCGATTACAATTGGTATTTGCAACTTTAGATGCTCCCAGTTTTGATTATTGGGTAGGCGAAATCTTTTTGTAAGAATATAATGAAGTTGTTCAAAGATATGTTAATGCTAACTAAAAATGTAGCATCGGATTTACTCAGGATATTCGATAAATCTATAATAGTAAAGGTAAATATGTGGTAAACGTAAATATTAACACCTTGCTAAGTCGAAAAGCGGATATATGTTACGAAGCTGTGAATGTTGTAATAGATGAGTAAGAATTGTTGTTGGATAATAGCAAGGCTTCAAGTTGGATAAAAAGGTGCGTTGGCAATATAATATATTATAGTATGTACCTGAAGAGTAGAATGTGTGTATTTACGTAGTAGACAGTAGACGTTAGAAGTTTCCTTGCCTTACAACAAGCAAATAGTTTCCCCTACTTTGTAAAGTTAAGCTTTATCCAAAAGCAGAGGATCTGAAGAGTTGGCTCTGACGATTTGCTTGGTTTAGTAAATCTAAAAAGCTGATGGACAAGTTTTTGCTCTACCTTTTATGATATAAAGGCAAAGAGCAACAACATATAACAACAACATGAGCAATTGTAACTATTCGTTGCTGTATTAGGATTTTCTGTTCTAACCCCAACTGCAAATCGTAAGAGGTTACCTTAAAGCACATAGCACCTACCTACATACATTGCGTACATACTAAACCAAGTATGAAGGATGCACTTAACTGTTCTGAATTAATGTCAATATGTCTGCCGATTTATAACAATGGCAGCTAGTTTCTGCTCTTCTGCCCTTTAGAATAAATGGTGCAATAGGATATAGAGAATACACATGTATGTATCATGCACAGCTCAAAAAGTAAGTACAAAAGATACTTACTTGACTTACTTCATTTTCCTTCGTCCTAGGTAGAAAAGAAATGCTTTCCTTCTTTGCTCTACTTAATGCAACTACTATAAAGGAAAGCAAAATAAATTAAGTCACTTACTTGAGTCCGAAAAGTCCTCCATGAATAATTTCGATGCTAGTCAAAGGAAGATGCGTACTCTTGTTGTGCAAAAATTTGTAGTATCTACTGTGCTCCCTGTTGATTGCTTTGCATTTGTAAAGGAGAGGTATAAGTACAGACTCCAAAGATTGCTTCACTTATCCTGAGGTTCTTTCGGCCCGCCGAACTAATCCCAACTTTGATTGAAACTAATATTTCCTCTTCTTTGATTAATATGTCTTGTAAGGATGCTAACTTGATTATGGCAAACGGCAATTGTCGATCCAAACGGCTTTCTTCAATTTAATTGTCAATGTTGACCAAAATCTAATGGTTTGTGTCATGCACATATTTCTTTTTTGTAAATATCTTCCCATACAGAAACGACATGGACAACTTTGGCATCGATTCTTCGCATTAGTAGGCCAATTTGTTTAGACTGATTCTATGCAATCCCATCTCTGGCATACAGGAAAAACAAATAGACGGTAAAAATTAACGAAAATATAAAAACGCTAATTTTGCATTAGCAATTTGTTGACAGAGACAAACTGGGTATTTGCCAAATGTTCACACTGAAGCACTTTCAAACAATTGGCAACCATATATAATGGTAGTGATTTAATTGGAGAATTGCACAATATGGTCCTTCAAAACAATAATTTTTTAACACAAACGGCTTCTCTTCAATTTAGATCACAAGATGAAATGAAAAAATTACTAACACTTTGAACTAAAATCCAGGTCCAGAGAAAACTGCACAGATTATCCTGCCTGCTAGCAGCAATAGGATATTATTTATAATAACACACTTATTTTTAGATTGTATACATGTATTTATAACTGTCTCCATTCAGATATGGAGCACAAAGTGAGACAATTGCGGGGATTTCTCTCCTGGAACGGATGAAGGAAGTCTTCTTGGATCTGCGTTATTATTTATTATTATTAGACTTTCATCTTTGTGACTATAATTATAGGAATTATTTATATTGAGTGTGTATGTTATACCATACGATATGTACGTAAACAGCCCGTCAAGGACAAGATGAGGTGACAGACGTAAACGGGTAGAGTTGCAGCCCAGCAAATTCTAATACGACACAACCGCGCACGACTCCTGGAGATCTCGTGTTTCCTTGTTCAAATTCGGAGTTTCGGGCATTAACTATAAAGACAGCGACCATAGCAGATGAAATCACTCTAGAAAAAGGCAAGTTAATCAGCAGTTAGCAATTCTGATTTATATATATTAAACTGTTCGTTCCAAAATTTTTAATTCTCTTTGCTGTTATGGCTGTTATTTTTTTTAATTACCTACTTACAAACTATTCCTCTTTCTTTACACAATAGAAATGCTTTTGTGAATACTTTTTAAAATTGTATGAAAAGTAATATACTAATTTGGTAGTATTTAGCAAGCAAATACCGGTAATTTACGGCCAAAACGTTATAAAGATACATTTAAAAATAAGTCAAAAATAAATGTGTTTGTAGGAGTCTAAATATTTTGGAACAACATAATTTTAAAAAATACTATAAATAAATATAATATCATTACAAACTTACCATCACTGTTATTTGCGTGATGTCCGTACTTCCGTAAGAATAATTGTAGCATAACCCGGTTAAATAGTCAACTCAGCTGTTTCTTATGTTTACTAAATCCCAGATAAAAATTTCCTCCAAACGTTGCACGTTTTTGTCAGCTATTTTTCATTCTGCAGTGATTTTTCTCATAGATTCTGCGGAGAATACGTTTGGGGATATGGTTAAGTGAAACATACAAAAAACTGCATTCATACAACAAAATATTTGTGCTGATGTTTTGTGAGAAAAAAGTTAAAAACAAAAAACAATCATTTTATATTAACAAAAATCATGAACTGAAATAAAGACAGAACATACCGGAAAGCGGACAGCATACAAAAATCTAGTTTAATTCCTAGTATTTTGTAAATAATAAAAGTATTTGAACAAACTAAGAACTGTTACTGAACTAAATAGAATAAAAATAATTTATTTCTAACGCTCTAATTATTTTTATTCAAGTCTTTGCATGTTTAGATTTAAAGAAATATAAACAGAAACGTTTTCTGAAAGCCCACTTAACACTTTCACAATTAAATTAGAATAATTTTAAATGGAGCTTTCAAATGCAAACACATATAATGCGTCTACACACATACACATAAAAGAGTTTGAAATTGAATCACTTACACTAAGAATTAAGAATCCATTTAGTGAGCTGATGTTCCTTGGATTTTAAGTTAAACTCAAGAAAGATTTGATGAAACTTGAGTGTTGTTCTTCTTGTGATGTGAGTACTATGTGGCTGGCTGCATGCAATGCAATTCCAATGCTGAAATAAATAAGCACTGGCAATAGTAGAGTAGATCCGATAGAAATACACATAGCTCATCAAAATAAATGTGTGTACAATAGAAAAGTATATCTCTGGGCCGGGATATTTCATCCTACTATATGCTATATAAATGTTGTGTGTACATTACATTATAGATATAAAATTGCGCTCTCGGAATTACAATGGGTAGGATAGGGAACTCAATCCTTTAGAAAAAGAGGGTCAATGGCTCTTAGGGACAATGCTCAGCACAGTAACCAACCAAATTGTACGTGTCTGTCTATGTCTGTTAGTCTGCACCATGTACATATCTATAATGCATGTACCACATAATCAACATACCTTTATGTGTTAATGATACTCTACCTACATACCATTTTCCTCTCGGTAAATATGTACAGTACAGTACAGTGATATGTATTTATGTATGGTGCGTATAATATGTACATGTAGCATGTACTGTAATAAGGACGGACAATATCGAAGTATCACAATGTTGGCGCTATACATAGAAGAAGGTTTACGTTTATAAGATACAAATTCAAAACTCAGATTATAAGATGATCATCTTCACCCTTTACTTTGTACTTTTTGTACGTATTGTAAGTATTGCTCGAGGAAAATGATTGCTAAAGAAAATGTAAAATAATCCTGCTCAACTAATTTCCATACATTTCTTTTGCATTTTGTTTTCTATAATATGCAGAATTGGGATATGCATTTATTTAAAATAAATAAATTCAATTAGTATATTTATATTTTGTATGTAGTTAGAACTACTAAAACTAGACCTGTTTCCTATTATTGAATTTTAGTGGGGCATATTGCTACAGTGTAGTTACAAAGACATTTGAGTTATTGCCAATATCAGTGAAGGCGCGTATTTTTGAATTCGAGTCTTCAGTTGGGGACTTTTAGTGAAGTCTCCTTTACGATTTCTTCCTTTTACTTCCAGTTCCCTTCGGACTTCCAGCATTCCATAATAACTTTCCCCAGTCAGGATAAAATATTTCTAAATTGAGTTCCAGTGAGCAACAGATTTAGTTTTCACAGTAGTAGCTAAAAAGATTTTTGGAAGGTACAATTTTACTGAGTCTGCTTTTAATTTATCTATAGTTTTGCTCTCTCCCATTTTTGACTTTACATGATTCAAGAAGGAATTGTCTCTTATTAAAGTAATAATAAAAAATAAATGGTCAATATAAATCATAAGTAAATATGTTTACGATTATCCATAAGATCTAATCATATATGATTCAATAACTGTCTGTTTGTTCATTTTCAGAATGAATTATAAACCTTATAGCAGATACATTGCAAATTGCCAGGAAATAATGTGAACGTTGACAAGGAAGGTGAAGGGCAAAATAAATACTGACTTGGCCGGTGTGGAGTGCCAAGGGCTCAAAATTCTAATGTTTTTAAAATGGGCGTGAAATGTTCTTTAAGAATTCGCCAAGAAGATTCTTTGCAGCAGAATTTCATATTATGAACATAGTAGAAAAACTAACACTTTTCCGAACCTTTCGTTGTTCAAAAACTTCACTAACTTCCACAACCTGAATCTCGTGCAGTGACTGAAAAGCACATGCATAAATCCTGTGAAGTCTAATGAATCTTTGATATGTAAGTATTAAATAATCGTATGGATTTTACAATTTCGAAAACTAATAGTTTCTTGTCTTATTTTAAGAACAAATTACAGACGTTCATTTGTTGCTCCAGGCATATTTTGATTTTCTGAACTTGATAATTTGTGAATGCGATTTAAAATACTTCTAATAATGTGGACTTCTTTTTTTCTATACAGGTACTTTTGCAGTACGAAACTTCAAGACCTTTTTTCGCACCTCACTCTATTGCAAAGCCATGGCTCGGGCATATCAAAGAGGATTTCTGTATTTATTAGCTCTGGGCATTCTATCGATAATGATAGATATTTCAGGCGTTTTCAGGCATCCGCTGGAAAGGGATTATTACACAGAATTCTCTTATCCATTAGACATTCCTGACTTCCCTTCTGTCGTGAGACGCTTTAGGTGAGTAAAATTGGAAAACCAAATAGGTATAAATAGTATTTAAAGTTTGGAGGCCATTTTTTTGGTGTCGGAAAACAGGTTAACACAAAGCAGGGATGGGAACTGGGGGGGGGGGTGGGATGGGGAAAGAAGATATGGGGGACAAAAGGGTACTGCTCCTCCTTTTCGACTGTGAAAAGTAACTTTTTCTGAACCGAAATTGGCTTTTAACACTGTTCTACCAAATACATAGTACCTAGTACATATTACATAGTTTTTTTAAAAGCAATTGCTTTAAACTATAAACAAATATTTATACATGAAGTTAATTTGTTACAATTTTTTAATTTTTGGCAATTTAGAAATAAAGAACCGATTGCGTATGACCCCATTACCACAATGTACACTAACCTAACGTATACAACAAAAGCCAGCAGTGGATGTCCTGGTCCATTCCGCTTAATTATTCTAGTCAAATCTGCTCCTTGGAATTTTGACAAACGGGCAGCTATAAGGACCACATGGGGGTTTCCAAAAAGATTTTCAGATGTAGCAATTAAGACTGTCTTCCTTTTGGGTGCAATTAAAGATCCTTTGGTGAAAGCCAAAAGTGCTACAGGTGAAAATGTAGCACTTGGACCAGCTATCACTACAGAAATTTTAAAATATAATGACATAGTTCGTGCGGATTTTCTCGACTCTTACTACAATAATACAATAAAAACGATGATGGGCATGCGGTGGCTGGTTGAAACCTGTTCAGATTTTCAGTTTGCCTTTTTTGTTGATGATGATATGTATGTCTCTATCAAGAATCTCCTTAAGTTTGTAAGACACCCTACTGAATATCCAGAATACTGGGAAAAACAGAAGAAAAAAGACGAAAAAAAAATAGTAATAAGCTCATTACGTACAACGGAATCTCGAAAAGTATTATTAAATTCCACTGTGAAAAGTAAAGAAATGTCAAATGACGTTCCCAACCGTGTCGAAAAAGTCTTCGCTCAAAAGTCTCTCAAAGTCTGGAAAAACTCACCCGTGGATTTTGATATAGAATTAGCTGAAGATGCCAAATTATACGGAGGCTACGTTTTCTTTGTTCCTCCTCATCGTCATAAAATCGGTACTTAAAATTACCATTTCGTAATTAATTATAACTATAAGGATATCAGTTTTTTAATGTTTTAATTTGGTTTTTTAGGTACCAAATGGTTTTTACCGCTCTCTGAATACCCTTTCAACTATTTTCCCCCGTATGTTCCAGCAGGTGCCATAATCATGTCTCGATCTGCCCTCATGGACATTTACTACGCTTCCTTATTTACGAAGCATTTCCGATTTGACGATATTTACATTGCCATTTGCGCTAAGAAAATGAAAATTGAACCTTTTCATACAAATTATTTTCGGTTTTGGCCTGCTCCTGTTAAGGATCCTTACGAAAGTGATTACAAGTACTTGATAACTTCTCATGGGTACGATCACCCTGCTGAACTAATCAGTTTTTGGAATATCCAAAAAAGCTTAGGCCATGCTTAAAATGACTTATTTTAAGAGCATAATCTATATAGCACACATTTTAAAAGTTTTTATTTTAAATATTATATTTTCTTGATTATCAGTTCTGGACTTTGGGCTATGACTGAACTGTGTAGTATGTTAAATTCTGCTTCTTGCGAAAAGTGAATTGTTTTAATACATTATCTTGCAAGCCTGATTTTAGCATAACATCTTTTGGCTTGTTTTGCCTTATTCCATAAATATAGTATATTATATTTCAATTATGTCAGTATCTGGTATATGTTACATGTACCCTAAAGCTACCTTAAAAATGAGAAGTTAGTTAGCACTTCTCAGGGCTTCCAATTTATTTTGGGTGTAATTTATGTAAGTGTAATAATGTGTTGTGTATCTGTTATATATCAAAAGTATTATTTAGTGATTCTATTAATACTTAAGGAGGGATTGACATGATTTCCAGCTCTGATTCAAGGAGAATCGCTTTGTAGAGCAATGAAATAAACATTTTTGAAGTTTGCTCATATTTTTTGAGGGCACAGGTGTCCAACATTTTCAAAAATATAATTCTGTATAGGAAAAATTTTAGGTTTATTGGAGTGTCAGGAATACATTGAAAAAATGTATTTTGATGTTGTCTTTTATATTTAGAAAGACAAATTCATAAGTTTCATAAGCAAGAAAAGTGTGCCCTAAAGAACTTTTTCTCTTTTTTTGATATTTTTTGCTACTTTGCGAAGGATTTTCCAAACTGTCAAAATCTGAGCTGGAAAATTAGACTCAACGCCACAGCGGCAAAGCGACATACAGAATTATTATGGGAAAAATTCGGAAGTTATAATGTCTCCCGTAGAATCCTGTCAAGTACTCCTTAAGTGGTACTAAATATATTCTTGCCTAATTCTTGCCTTCCTGAATGTTTCAATTCCATTGTTAACGTCCTTTAGTCCTTTTATAGAATGTGCTAATTATTTATTGATGAGTGATGCGCTAATTAGTTTGACTTTCTCAGCAATTAATTTTTGAATATACTGGTGTAAACATAAGGAACTATACAAAAGACATTTCAATCTCATAATGTACAATTAAAATATTAAAATAAGAAATACTTACGCGAGCCTAATGTACTGTAACCAATTGCATGACGTATTATAAAATGGACTTTTCGTAACATTTACGTTAATATTAGCTGTAATTATTATGGTAGCTAAACATTTACGTTAACATTAGCTGTGTTTATTGTGGTAGCTATTTTTCGTCAATGATATTAATATAATGTATATAAAAATTGTAATCTCAATTTTTCAACTGTAAAATTGAACTTTTGAATCTGTGTAAAAATCTTCTAAAGTCATAATAATATATCTTGATCTTCTATCGCATATCGTCCTCTCAAGACAGCGTTGAATCTCCGTACTCAAAACAACATTTAGTTTAGATTTCTGTCGTAGAGATAGGAAACGTTAGGCAGGTAGCTGTCTATTAGGATACTGTGAACATTAGAAGCATAATAGGAGCAGATGTATTTGAGTGATTTATTCCAATAAAACTGCCAAATTACCGTTGTTGTCTACAGTTTAATATGGTAGCTATGTATATTAAGGAAAAGCATTTCTTAGTTTTATTTTCTTTAAAAACCCTTAAAAATATGATAAATAGTGTATAAAATATAGTAATTTTTACTAATTGTATTTATGTAGAATTCTCATTGTAGAGTAAAAGATGTGTATTTTTTGTCAATGTATCTCCATCTTAGTACTGTATTTACGATAAGCAAGAAACGTTAATTTAGTGATGATTATGATAATATGTAAAAGAAACTGGTGACTAAATTGTATTTCTTAGTAATCTTTAACATTCTTAATAGCAAAGACTTTTTTGGCTTCTTGTAACAACTTATAAATAAGTATATAGTATTTAATAGCTATGTAGTCTCAGTTTTTCCTCATTTACAGTGTCAAAACGTTTAATGGCACTTTATTCATGGAGGAACGTTTGAATTGTAAACGAGTGTTTGAAAATGGTTAAGAATGTTTTAATGTACATGACAGTTTCGTTTAGAAATTTTGTGTCGTCGGTGAAAGATTCATTACGAATGCCATAGAAAATGGTTGCACGTTTTGAAAGTGAAACAGAAATTCCAAAGTTCAATATCATTGTTGTAATCGTACTTATGTTCTGTAAGTTTATTCATGGACTATTTAATGAATAGTGAATAAATAAAAAGTAAAATTCAAAATAATGAGATTTTTTCTGTCATTTTTAATTACTATTATCGTCTGCGAATCTGGTTTTTTGGACTTATGGACTTTTTAGGACTCCAATAGGCACAATTTTAGGCTTAATCTTGTCGATTGTATTTTTTCTGGGAGCGTTAACTTTAATTCCTTTGTCACCCGGTTTCCAATTAGCGGGACATACTTCCCCGTGTTTGTCTGTATATTGAAAAGCCTGAACTAGCCTTAGGGTCTCGTCGACAGATCTTCCAACGGAATTATCGTTGATGGTAATGTGTCTTAGCTTTTGTTCAGAGTCGATGATAAACAATCCCCTAAAAGAAATCCC
Organism: Tomocerus minor; assembly: GCA_009936455.2. Classification (NCBI taxonomy): domain Eukaryota; kingdom Metazoa; phylum Arthropoda; class Collembola; order Entomobryomorpha; family Tomoceridae; genus Tomocerus; species Tomocerus minor. The sequence goes on from JAAAYG020072678.1 coordinate 25,775, forward strand.
GTCGTCTGCTTTATAAATTCCATATTTCATAGCAATTTCACAGTTTTTATCAGCAACGAGAGGAATTTCCACTTTTCCTAGCCCTCCTTCACTACGAGGAGTTGAAATCCAAGCTAAATGTGAATATTTCGAGTCTGTGGATGCAGCGATAACTTCACAGTCCACAGCTTTGAATTCTTCGTGTCGATCTGAAAAAGACAGGATTTCCGTGGGACAAACAAATGTGAAATCCAAAGGGTAAAAAAAGAATACTAGATAGCGACCTCTGTAATCGTCCAGACTGAGATTCCTCATCTCACCGTTACCAAATACAGCGGGAGCTGTCCATTTCGGAGCTGGATGTCCTAATCTCAGCTCACCACCCACGTAATTAAAAGCAGCAACTGAGTTCTGATAAGATATCAATTCAGAAGGATGCACCTGATTAGCCCGTCTTCCATGATGATGCCTTTGTCCGTGATAATGATCAAACTCGTCTTCAAAATCTGTATAACTACCTCTGTGATGGTTTTTAAAATTGCAGACATTTCCCATTGTATTTTTTCACAAAATTACTTTGTTTCTGATGGTCGTTTTACAATCAACAAATATATATTCCACTTAATTCGTTTGGTTCTATTTACGATTGATTTATTAATGTCCTCCGTTCTGTAGAGTATCCCATTTAGCTGAAAGAGCAAAATTCTTTTGTTTCTTTTATTGACTAAATATTCCGCGAAATCCGGGAATTTAAAATATTCAAATGTAATTCAGATCAACTAATGTAAGGCGATTACTTGTGTTTTTAACTAACATATTATAATATGAAAATATGAACTATTTTTGATATCAATAATCTGAATTTTTGGATTGACATTATCCTAGCGCCTTTTCTCATAAATCAAAAATTCGAAACTTACTTACATACCTAACCTTCATACAACCGATATAGGCCATGGCAACTTTTGCGAAGCTCAATAATAATTCGGTGTGGTAAATAGCTGCATTCAGAAGGGAATAATATACCAAGTAGTAATTAAAATAGATTAACAAATAAAGTTATAAGAGTACTAGGAACAATAATTTTTAGATTTTATTCTAGAATAGTGAACGTAAAGTTGACATAAGTGTAGAAGGTAGAGAGTACTAGAGTAATAAACCATAAAACCCATCTGATACCATTTTAGTTGTAAAGCTTATTTGATTTTCTACATGTGTAAATGCCCCTTACAAAGATATATTGATTTTCTTGATAATTCCTTCGCAAAAAATCCATTTGTAGAAAATATAGTAGTTTATGCATACGCATATAGCTTTGTTATAATCATTAGTTGCAATTTAGTGTAGGTCAGTACACACCCCACTACGAAAAAAAACAATGGCTTCTCCTAATATCCATCAAAACCTTAAATGGACATCCTGTAAAATTGGAAACAAATGCAGAACAATGAATGTTCATGACTCTGTAACTGATTGTGCCAAATATTTCAAAGGAAAACCAGCTCGTGAGCTCCGGCGAGAACGAAAAATTACGTTAGCTGGTGGTAAGCGAAGAAATGAGGTATGCAGAATGAGAACATACGATAAAATTCCTCATATCGATCCGGTTTCTTATTTGAATGACGAATATCACATATCACCAAAAGTCTATCAAGATCCCAAGCATTATGAAAAAGAATTATGGAAATGCAACGACAGAATTCTATTGACACCTCCAATGCTTTTAGGACGCAAAGGATCTGATGTAAGAAAAAAAGCATCGTAAATATCAAGATAACAGAACAACAATGAAAATATCAATCATTAAATTATTGGGTATATTATTTTATTTTAGAAATTTTCAACGAGTTTACTTCTATCGTCGGATAAAAATTCTTTTGGAAATACCACAAAATCTACAAGTTGTACCATAATGGATTATGAAGACTTGACAGAATCCTTGCAAAATAGTCCCGGTGTTAATAAACGACCGAGGACCGGAAGAAAGGGGCGGTATTACTTTAACACCACAAAAGGCGACAAAAAGAACACTTGTGGCACGAATGAATTTTTGGGTCTTGGGAAATCCTCCAGTTTCTCGTCGAAAAATGCTTTTTTAGCAGAACAATGTAGCATCCCAGATATGGATTTGGATATTAATTATGTGAGAAAGATATTGAATAAGGATGAAAATAATAATGTGATAACGGATGAATCTTCGCAAGGAGAAAGTAAAATGTTCGGATCCATTGAGAATATCTCTTACCCACCAGAAATATGTGCAGAATATTTCTACAGATGGATTGACGATTTACCTATCGGGAAAACTTACAGATATGACCTGAATAATAATTGCGATATAAATGTGTACAATTATAACTGCTCCATTCCATATGACTGTCGATGTCAATGCCAAAGCAAAGAAAATTCGGAACCCAAGTTAAATCCTCAAGAAAATCCTCCGAAGAAAATTGAGGTACATGAGAAAAAATATGTGCGAAATATCCAAATCCAAGAGTCAAAGGTCCGTGGGAATCCAAAATTTGAAATCAAATCCAGGACAGGCCATTTGAAACAATGTCACGATTTTCACGACATTGAACTTCCACAATTTCACCCGGAGAAATTTTTAGAGAGAAGTAGAAGAGAAGCTAAACTTTTTTGTCAGCGAAGAAATTACGCACATAATAAGAATAGGGATCCAATTTTTTACAAATTAAAAACAACTGAAGTGAAGCCACGCTCCGCCGAGAGAGATTTTATTTGGGAAAATAATGTTAAAATCCTACGCATGGCTCCTGCAAAACCAGATAAGTTTTTCGTCGACGACAGGAATGGAAGTCGACATAATTTTATTCGCTCAGGTTTAGCCCCTATCTATATCACCGGAAACCATTACGGGAAGATCCCGGAATATTTAGAGGAACGAAGAAAAGCTCAAGGATTACCTCCATGTGACCTTTCTATTTATCGTGTGAGAAAACGCTGTAAGAAATGTGGTCACGATCATGCAGTATGCCAGCACAAGCATATGGAAGAAGAGAAATTGCGGGAAGTTTTAAAGCAGGTTAAAAGGAATCGTTTTCATTGTCCAGGAGTTGTACCATCTTACACCGGTTGCTGCGTGAATACTGCTTGCGATTGCGCTAACGAGTAAAATACACAAAAAATAATAATAATATGATGATAGCATGAAAAATTGTAAAATGAAATCCATCCAGGATTAGATAGCTAAATCCAAGATTAAATTAGCAGTTTAATATATAAAATGTAAATAGTATATGACTGCCAAATTCTTTTGAAATAAACAGTGCCTCGTAGCAGCGTAGCTTCTAGTAAAAACATATTAATTCGGTACAATTTCATTGAAATGTATACTAAATGAGATACAATAGACGCTTAATTTATACTAAAATTATGGATTACTCGGAGGAACCCATTCTGACACTGTAACAGTCTGCTTAATTACGATGACATCTTCTGGGTTCAGGTTTTCATGATTTACTTCTATCTTTTGTCCAGAAGACACTGGAAAGTCAACACTATCGTTTTTAAAAACAACACTGTATTGTTTGTCTCGACGTATCTTTTTCATTTCCACTTTTTTGGCATATTTTATGATGCACAATAATGCGTCTGGGCTGATCACAACCGAGGATATTGCAAGATGAAAGATGTATCCTGAGTTTCGTAAAACTTTTTCCAGATTCACTTGAAGTATATTTTTTACACTTTCACTGCTGACCTCGGACACTTCTCCAGCAATTGCACGCCTCTGATCTTTACGTGGAAGTAGATTTGTAAAACATCCTTTGTGTAAAACGTAAAACACAGAGGATACACAACTCATGGTAACTTCTCCATTCTCATTAGGAGTCACTTCCGCCGTAGGATCAATTAAATCGTCGTCACTTTCTTTATCAACTATTTTTCTGTAAATAAAATTAGAATTTACAAAATAAAATAAAATTTGTAGGATCTTTGCACGGGTGGGTTCCAATGACTGGGAATTGGGAAATACTTTTTTGAAATTAAAAAATGGGGAGGTGGCAAGAGACACGCATCCCAAAATCAAAATCCCAGTCATGAACTATGCAAAAAATCATATCACTAACTATAGTATTTGAAAAACAATAAATAAAACATTAATTTACTTAAATTTTTTAAATATAAAGTTTCTGTTTTTCAAATTGGTTTTGAACGATGTTTAGTTTTTAATTCAATATTTTCGAGTTTGGGAGTTTCTAATTGTTATAAATGTTTAAAAAAAAAAGTGAAATATTTGGACTTCATAACAATTTATTTTCAAATATCACTTTTTTAAAATATTACTGTTAAAAAAGTAAAAGTGTTATAAATAATATTTTGGATGCTTATATTTTTGGAAATTATTTGATGAAAATAATTTATATTTTATTGACTGCTTCAAAAACGAAGTTGTTTATAAGAACACAGTAAACGAAATTCAACAAAAAAAAATTAGAAAATTAGCATAATTAAATTGAAAAGTTTGGTTGGAATAAGTTGTTTTGTAAGATTGTTGCTTCTGAATTGAATTGAAGATCGTAAATTCTAATAGTAATTTAGAAATAGTAAATCAATTTTTGTAAATTAAAACGCAACGAAATCACAGTGAAATTAAAAAGTACCTATGAAACGGAAGTTTGTCTAACAAATGTAGAATTTGGAACATTGCCCACCAGCAAAACCGAATTCTCTTGTAGGTTTTAGTGATAAGGGAATCATTGACACCTCCCATATTACAGCGGGGTCCTGTCAAAGTCCACTTGGGATTCGTAATTTCAATTAATTCTTGCAAAGCTGCTTTCATTTGATGTACATTCAAGGAGTAGAGAATGACCGTGTAATTTGGTCTGCGTTCCATGTAAGTCAAATCTCTTTGATAATCCTCGATATATTTCCCATCGTGTATTTCCAGACTGTTGTCGGGGTAGTCTTCTTTGGGACCGAAACTGAGATAAGTGCTATTAGCTTTTGTACCCCTCTGTCTGTTTATTATTAGCTCCATTGAAACGTGTCCTACTCCTTTGGTTTCTCCCTCGCCCGTCTCTTCTTGACAATTTTGTACTGCAGAAGATGTTCTGTTATCGTTAGCACCACAACAAAAAATGTACCGAGTGCTGTAAAGTCTATTTTTGTGATATTCAGATGTCCAAACACGTACAATTGTGAATTCACTGGGCAATTCATCTGGAATTTCACCATCATTCTCAATAATAATCTGTATGCTCTTATTAATTTGTTTCTGATTTAAGGGTTTTGAGCATTTTTCTCTAGGCATCTTGAAAATCTTGAAATTTAAAATGTGACAAAATAATGTCGAAACAAGTCGCACAAATAGGAAACAAAATTATTTCACATGCAGATGTTTTTATCTCGGAGCACAGAAATATTTTGCGTAGAAATACTTTAATTTGATATTCTGCAGTAAGAAGCCAAGTACAAATGTTCCTCTTAAAACTTTCTTGTTTGATGACAAAATGTAAAATAATCAAGAATGGAAATGAGACAGCAACAGTACTATATTATTCAAACATGCACAATTATTTTTCCTTGGGTATGCATAATATGATTATATAATTTGAGTGTAGCAGCCAGCACCTATCGTAGAGGAAGATTTATTTGGAATGTAGATGAGATGAATTTTCGCATTTCTGCTATTACTGCTAAGCTGGAAAGGCAAGGTCACTATAATAATGTATGCTGTGTGTACAAGAATAAGAATTCATTTCACTATCTGTAACTTTGTATTATCTAAAAGTCAATAGTATACTCAGAGTATATACCTATGCTATCTCTATACGCTTTGGTCAGAACTCAATGGCAATGCATGGAAAAATGGAAAATACTATGCAGAAACCTAACCCTAACCTAATGGCAGTAATTCTCGGATATGCAAACTGGTAATTGTGACGTTCCTTATTATGAGGCTTGGTGGGCAAACTTGCCTACTTATGGCGTGATAGATAGGCGAGAGCTTATGTTTTGTGTACAAAAAAATATTATAACCTGAACAGGAAGCAAAAAATAATGGGCTCCCCAGTCCGTAACACAGATCTCGATCAAAACCACCTAACTTCACGCAATTATTATGGCACTTTTAAGCAAACAACAATGTCCATTTAGAAAGGCTGCCACAATTTCAACCGAAACACTCTGCAATTATGAAAAGGGTGGGGTTGGTTGTGAAATAAAATATTCATTCAAATAATTTGCATGCACATTAATAAAATTATGATCAAAATGTGTCAATATAATATGAATGTACATCACTCATCGAGCAGATGACGACACATACTACGAATCTCCTCTACACGCATAATTATCAATTACACATTACGAGCAGTCGATGTTGTTGATATCAATAAAATTATCATTATACTAAACTAATTAATTTGCCTTCACTCCCTCACGGCCTATGTACCTATCTACGCTGGTACTTGTAGTAGTGCACCTGTCTCGCAAGTTTAATATAGTTAGTCACTTTACCATACTTGAGTAATAAAAATATTCCCTTATTTTTTATTACTAATATTATCGTAATTGTTTTTTAGTATAGAGTCTAGTTAATGGAGACAGGCAGGCACGCATATCCCTTTTATGCTTTAATAATGTATCTAATTGGAAATATTGGAATATACAAATATATATATATAATGTGAATATATATATATGCATACTGGTACTCTATCTTAAAATTTTATTAATCCTTGAATTTATTTATGAGATTTCTAATTTTCAATTACAAAAATACAGTAATTATTAATTATTGAGTAGAAAATTAATTAGTGGGAAGCAACAATCTTTTTTACGATCCTTTACCACCTTTACAAAGTTCATGAATTATTTTTCCATACATTAAAATTATCAAAACATGACAATATTGGGAATAAATGGCAACATTGTGTATTCGTTGAGCTACCTAAGGCTGTAGTAAACTCCTATATTATAGTTGGTCACAATTTAAAATGTTTTTACACTACTATCTTGCATGTATTCGTTTATTGACCCATTTATGGACACTAGGTCAGTTTATTCGTTCGACTAATTGGTTTTAATGCGGAGTTCCCCATAAATTCATTCTCTGAATTAACTATGACATAATAGTGAGTAAATAATACTTGGTTTTAAATGAAAATAATAGCAATATCAAAATTATTGTATCCTGAACATGAAATTATTTATCATGCAAACCAGTGTGTGTGAAGTTAGTAAATAAATCCAAGTTAAATCAACAGTTTAATATTGTAAATAGATAAATGCTCACAAAATTCTACTGAAATATTACATGATGTACTGTTTGGTAAAAAATGAGAAAAGAGATAAAATTCCAGCCGATGAATTGTCTATTATTGGAGGCAGAGCTTTTTCCAGGTGATCTTGATGGACGGCAGCTTTTGGCATACGGTCCTATGCATGCAGAGTAAGCCATCGTGAAAGCCACGTGCGTTTGTTCATGAACTCCATGGAATAAATGACCCATTGGCCCTAAAACATCCATAACATCCTTATTCATCACCACGAACCATTTTCTCTTAATCACAGACGAACGTCACAAAAAACATGAATTTATTCACCTGACGCGTAAACTGGCACATCTTCACCGCCGTGAGTTTCGTCTTTGTTCCAATACGCAGCAAAATGTCGGATTTTGCGATCAGCATTTTCTTCAGTGCTCATGTTAAGATTCTTCCACGTGTTTAGAGTATGTGAATGTTGCAAGGTAGCATTGTTAGGTGCATCAGTGTCATTCATTCTATGGTACGTATAACCTGGCCCATTCATGTAAGACAATGTCTGGTATGGAAACCCTTCTTTCGTTACATCAGATAATCCTGAAGAATGTTAGATTTAAACAATTTAAAACTGACTGACTAGAATATCGGAGAATTCTATAGGGCATTCTTCAATAATGTTTAATAGATAAGTCCTTGGCAAAATTGAGTTAAATTGTGAAATACCTGTCTACATAATTATTGGAACTATTTAGAGTTCGATTTTTTTTTGTAATTATATAATTATTGAGATTTTTATTTGTTTTAATTAAGAAAGAAAAACGCTAAATTGATGTTTTTTTTCAACTAGTTAAGATTTTCCATTAAAATAGCTTCCGCGCACCAATTTACTAAACATCATTTGTTATGATTGATGTTCGTTGTAATAATGGACAGAACTGGCCTCTAATTAGCTTTAGCATGGATATATATTTCGTTACATATGCATACCTCCGATTGGATTTCCACGTACGGGATAGCCATTCATTGTAAATGAATGGGAATGATCTGCTGTAACGATAATTAGGGTATCCTCTGGATTTGTCATTTTATGAGCAGTCATTACGGCCTTTTCCAAAGCCACTGCTTCTTCCAACGCAATTTTGGCCAAATTATCGTGATGGGCATGATCTATTCTTCCACCCTCGACCTTAAATCAATTTAAAAATTATATAAATACCAAATATTAAAAAACAGGTAAGACAGTTGGAATGAAATTGGTCAGAAAACTATTCACCAAAAGAACAAATCCCTTTGGATTTTTCTTTAATATTTTCAAAGCTTTTCTGGTCATATCTTCTAAGCTTGGTTCGCCATCTTCTGTAGTATTTCTATCTTTGTCATATGGAATATGGTCAGGAGCAAACAAACCTATAAAATTATATATTTAATGAGACTGTGATTTCATTCTAGTGAAAACCATGTCCTATAATATTTTAAGAATGAATTTTTAGGGGCAATACCTAACAATCTTTCAATTTTATTTTCGTCAACGTTTTCAAGCCCTTTTTTCGTTCCCACAAATTCAAATGTCCTGTTTTGCTTCCCATGATACTGCATCCAGTCATAAATAAGATCTTTATTATCAGATCTTGTACAAGATTTGGTCATGGCCATGTTGGGTCTAAACTGCTGTTCACCTCCTCCAAGAATCACCTGGCATATTTAAATTATATAAACAATCTCTTTCTAAGACTCACATAATTAAATGGTCATTCAAATAAAAATGCATTATATTATACATTGATACTTCTTCCAGGTTCATCTTCGATGAGCTGTCTGGCAATGTCTTTGCAATTATACTTCCTTTCAGATTCTGGGATCCCTTTATCACACTCCCAGTCACGATGTGTACTGTGGGCATACGCTGCCGAAGGCGTTGCATGAGTAATTCTCGTTGTTGTCACTAATCCTGTCAAAAAATCAAATGGTGAAGAAAGCGTTAGCATTTACGTCAATTAACAAATACTTTAGTACCCATTTGGTTTTTAAAAATAAACGGATTTCGTTATTTATTTGAGAAGCTCTAGTTTTTCCTTTGTACTTTGCAATTTTTAATTCCAATTCTCTGAGAATTATTATTGTGATGTGGACGGACCGCATCAAAAAACAAGGAAAACCGAATGAAAAATGATATGCTATATATACATTATATATTACTCATTATGCTATTTATACTGCAATCCGGCTTTTCGATTACTTTCAATTTCAATACGATCGAGATTTATATTACTTCTTGCTTCCTTATTTTATAATTACGAAATAGATATTTTGAAATGAATTGCATGTGCAGACACCTTATTCAACATCCAATGGTTTACCATGAATGACAATAGTAACGTTAATTGTTATAATACCTAACATATGACTGTATCGCAACACAATTAAATATTTTATAATTTAATGTTTTTTTAATTATTGTTTTGTCCAAATATTTAATTATTAAATAGATATGAGAAGCATTCTTTCCCTACTGAATAAACGGCCTGGTATTTTCCCTAGTCATGTTGGTTGGTATTTTGTATGACCTATTAGCAGCTAATCTCCTGATAAGTTAAAACGGTAAAAGTGTAAAAGTCGCAAGCTAGAATAAAGGCCACAGACAAACCAATTAAATAACGTTAAGCAAAGGCTTGAACTTTTAAACCCGTAACTTTCATATTGAATCAGAATGACCTACTGAGATAAGCAAAACCGATTCGTAGAAGTCTCTATAGAATACACCACTATCAAAAGGGTTTCAAACATTCAATAAGTGTGCCTTAATGTCCTGACCTACTTTCTTTCTGTTCCAATCCAAATAAATGAAACAAATTGAGATATGAAAATAGAAAAGGTAAATCAAATCCATAAAATATTAAAAATATTTGCTCCCTGCTATTATTTGCTGTTACGTCTTTCCGAATATTAATAAATAAAATTTTGTTGCAACAGTTTGTGTCAACTCACTCCTAACCTCGATATTTCGCTTTGAGATTTCTTTATAATTTTCACATCTACTAACTGTGTTAGTCGATATTCATTCATTGTTGGAGTTAGCATGAGACCTTGAAAATAGAACATACCAGTGGATTTTTTGGCATCGATGGCCCAGTTAATGACATTGGTAACTTTTGCATTCTCCTGTACATCCGGATCACATGTATTAGGAACGATAGTTGAATCAAAACCCACCGTTTTGCTTCTTGCTTTAATGCCACTGAAAAGGGCAGAGGCTGTACCTGCGGAATCCGGAACTTGTCTATCAACTGTGTACGTCTGTAAAATGTACCAATAAATGTACTATCATAAAATTAAATTAAAATAATTCATAAAATATTTTTCCTGAAAATATCAATGCTTCTCGAAGCATTGAAGATCGAAGATCGAGATCTATCTGTGCAATCATAATTTCTGGCCATATAAAAACAAAAACATTTTTTCTACGATAGAAACACTATGTATTACATACTGCTTCTACTAAATGTTAATTACTTTAAAACATTAGAAACTGATTCAATTAAATATTTTCCGTGAAGTGTGTACTAGGGCGAGCTTTCTGTTACGGGTTACGGCTTGGTGTTAGTTTTTATTTCATTAAACTGTAGTGGGATAATTATTTACCTTAAGTAGGCCAACATTCTGGAATTTTTCGAAGCCTAAATAACCTTCTTCTCCAGTTTTGCCATTAAGTTGGCCTTTGTAAATTCGACTTGCAACGACAGTAGCCAATCCCATTCCATCCCCAACAAAAAGTATAATATTTTTTGCGATCCCATTGTTGGGTTTTAGTTTTAATACATCTTCTATGCTTTTCCTTCCCAATTCCTCCCAGTAAGCTTTGTCTAAAAAAATATTATTACATTATTTTTAATCATACAGTAATTAAAATAATATAATTTTATTGATAATAATCAGCAATTACTAATTATTAGACTACCTACTATAAATTCACTTTTTAAATATATTGGTTAAATATTACTTTCAGCTAGCACAACAGCCGGCTCTGGTCGGGATGTAGATCGGATTTCTTCAGGAGCTGTAGCTTGTGAAGTAGATTCTGTTGAATCCTCATAATTTGGTATAGCAGTCGTTTCTGTTTCTATTGTTGCTCCATAAGAAAGGTTGAGGATGCTCATGCAAGCACAGGCTAAATATAAAATCCTACAATAAAAAAGTTTTATTAGTTTCTCATTGTTAAAAAAATAAATATCATTTTACACAGTTTGATAATTACAAGTTTATTGGTGTCACTGTACCTCATTTTTTATTATCGCACACCAAGGCAAAGTGTGAAGTTGGTTGTAAGTAGGTAATAAGGATAGAACTGTACAAAAGTTGTCTTGAACTTTAGACTATTAAAAGGTTAACTTTAAGTAAGATTATCAATTGATTCATACAAATCACAAAAATTAAGTAGGTTACTAATAACCAGTAAAATAAACGTCGTAAATTGGTTACAATTTATTTGTTTATGGGAACTTTTGTATCATCTTTCTCTATCTGATGTGGTTAGCTCTCGTCCTCACCAAAACTCACCCTGCAAATAATTTGCAGCAATTTGCACGATATTTATAGTTCACGATTGCTTATATTATTAGTATTATTACGATTGATTTTCACTGGTGTTTTCCTCCTTTTCCGAATTCGTAGTATTTTAAAATCACTCTTTCTGTATAAATGAAAGTATTATTAACCAAGTAAAACGGGTAACAAAAAGTCAGATAATGGCTAACAATGACACACACATTACTTTTCCAACTAGAAGCTAAAGTAAATGCAATAATTTGTAATATTTATTGAATAAACGTTTTGGATGTTCGTGAAAAGCTTAAATATTTACTTAGATTATTTAGATTATTGGAATCCAATCTATTTTCAGAAAAGCTTCACTCTTTAATGTCATATCCCGAATAATAATATGTGAGCGTCCAAAGTGACATTATAAAATCAACTGAATCAGCAGCAAACTATCGCTAACCCATAGGAAAGCACGAACTAATCATAATCATGCTAAATTAAATGCAAGCACATTTGTTTTCCACCCCATCCACACATGTGTACACTATTGATGATTAGGTACCTTTTCTATTCTCACATTAGAAAAGGCTGGATTATATTAGTGTAACTTTAGAATGTTTACAATTACGTGACATAAGTGAACTGTAATATACTTCGTCTTTACGTCTACATATTACAGGTTCACTTATAAATCCATCCCACAACACAAATATATATATTTGTTATAAGTCAAATGAATTTAATATTACTTCTAATTATGGAGTTTTTTCTATTTTTTATTATCTATTTTAATTTATTTATTTATTACTAATCACCGATCCATTTTAGTACATGTTGGTCTATTGGCGTCATTGGGGTAAATTAAAATTCATATCGTTGTACTTAACTGAACAATAAATAATGATAACCAAAAGTGCTTATATATTTTACATTTTCTTTGAAATTATTGTAATGTAAAACACTATTCCTAATAATATAGCCACATAAACTGTTCTAAAATCCATTTCTGTACTTTTCTGAAGCAAAAAAGAAAAAATAATTTTATTGAAAAAGTGTAAATAAAGCCTAGTACAAAAAATAAGCATTGACGATGATCTGTTAACAATACCCTGTAACTCAATATATTTACTTGTCCACATTAAATGAAAGTGGCTATTATAGTTATAATAATATGTATTTGTGTATCGAATAGAAAGATGTAATAAACCCTTGTAGACGGAATAGGAAAGAAACGGCTGTAAACCTATTTCCTGCGACTTGGGTTGGCTCCTACTTT
>JAAAYG020072789.1:0-38795 GCA_009936455.2 Tomocerus minor
CGACGGAGACAAGAGATCTCGAAATCCCATTTTCTCTTGTGTCTCTTTCTCTGGCTTTGAGTCGACGGTGTGGGATGGCAAGGCACGCCATGGCAAGGCATCCAACTAAATCAAAAGTCAATTATTGTACCCATCCAATAGGAGAGTCTCCGTCCGACCCACTCTGCTCCTTCCTTTTCTTATTCCCTTCTTGTACTGATATGTAGTGCAATTCAACTAACATCGAATTTCAAAAGACTTTTATCTTTCCTCCAGTGTAATCAGAGATACGCTGCTAAGGAACTACTTATTTAGATAGCTTCCCCCTTCCTATCTCTTTCTGCCCACGACATAACTGTAGCACTCACTCCCAAGACAGCTCTACGTATAATTTAAATGCGTCACATAACTATTAGAAAGCACAGTGTTGCGGTACGCATACAAACATTCGAAAACATCTCAACATCTCTAGTGCATACTGATACAAGTCTACTACTTATACTTTTACCCAGTTTCATTTAACTATCTAGGTATGGAAAGAGTTAAATCAGGGCGACAAAAACTCTTATGTACCTACCTAACTTCGATAAACTACTCCAAAGTGTGTCAACAAGGTAAACTAATGCACATTTGATGTTCTGCAAATAATATCGACTATTTATGTGACAACACTTTTGTACATCACACATTTGCCTTTAATAGCAAGAGCTTCACTATTATTACAAGCAAATGTAATTCAGCCTGCATCTTCCGAATGCAAAACGTATTGGGTGGGATTATTTTTTTAAATCAGCGCAATAACAACATTCCAATTCTCCAAAAAATTCTAAAGAAAGTAAATAATATTATTTTCAGCTGTAGTTTCGTTGAGTTAAGTGCATATTTACATACATCGAGAGCCTGTATTTGACTTATGATACGTATTGAATAATCTTGGAATTCCCATTTCCTGATTTCTCGCTAGACACTCTTGAAAGCGGAAGTTAGGGTCTTTGAAGAGGAAGGTGGGTGCCGACTGGGGAATGGTTGAGTACTTCTGAAATACAATTCGTTTTCTAATAAAAAGAGGAGTAAAAAGGTCTTTAAAATATTTATAAGCTGTCTCTACAGAGGACAGAGCTCTTCGAAAAACTACCACCTACATGAATAAGCTACTGAAATTAGAGATATATTACTTAATATTTAGCACTTAGTGCTATAGGCTATACACGTAACGTAGGAGTAGCCTGGAATTTCATAGAAATGCCGTTGCAAAGTGAATACAATATTCAGTAGGTAGTGGGTGGTGGTCGTGTAGGAGCGAGTGAAGTGAACTGAAGAGGTGAAGCCAAAGAAAGCGTGTAAATAACTAATTTTATTTTCCGTCCGCTTCTTACTCTTGAGACAGTTGAGTTGAGTAGACTGAATCACACGTATAACCATAGAATTTCCTCTATTATCAAAGTAAGAAGGCAAGGGCTGCTGTAGTGTATGTGATGTAAAATGTAATGTGGTGCAGAAGAGGTAGCTATTTCCAGTTTGTTTATGTGTGTGTAAAGAGTGGAGGAAGTAGTGTGTAGGGCTAAGACACAATGGAAGACTAAATAAGAGGAGTTGAGAAAGCGAAAAGGCTACGCTCCGTTGCTCTGTTTGAGTGTTTCTTCAGACAATCCTAGTCAGAATTGAAGAAGCCTATTCTCTAGCCTGCCTTGGCTCTCCTAGTCAACTCAAGTCAAGATGAAATGAAAATTTAGGGAGCAGAGTGGAACACAAAAGTCATTGAGTTAAGGCACAGCTTTAAATCAAAGTGTTGGTTCTATTTTCTAGCCTATGTATAAGCAGGGAATGCATATTACAGTCTCTACTATATAATATCATGTAACTTTAACTAGATATTTCTGTGTTAACTTGAGTTAGCTATACGTGACGATGTTATTTTCACATAGTGTAGATATACAAAGACGAATTAAACTTCGCTATATAAGAAGATTGTATGAATAGTATATCTATATGTACATATAATTGAAAGACATAGCCGGATGGAAATAGTTAGTTTGTCTAAAGTGTGTGAGTGAGAAAGAGATAGGTAGAGGTGGATGGGAGATAGTGATAGTATGTACATACTAGTTGAGGATTGAGATGAATTCCCACCATGATATATGTTTTGGCAATGCAAGGATGCATTGCAGTGACAAAAGTTCAAACAACGTTGTGTTTTGTAGTAATGTAGTGCATTTGGTAGTTCTATCACTATCCCAGCCAAGGCAAGAGGCAAAACCAAGTAAATTGTGAATGTTGACTGCATGTAGGTAGGCATACACAACTGTTAGTTTGTGAGATAGAAGAAAACTACAGTAAACTATCTATGAAAGCACGTAAAAGTTTAACTTTCAAACTCTTATGTTATTCTCCGAGTTCAGTTAAGTTGAGTTGACTTAAGTTGACTCCGTTTCGTTCGTTGGGCTTGACTTTAGTCACTAAAGTTCAACGCTGAGGAGGTAAGGTACTCCGCGTTCCTCCTGCAGCATACATTTCTAAAGTGAATAGCATGTCTAACTATGGTTCTAAATGTGTGAAAGTAAGTGAGTGAGGAAGAAAGTAAAGAACTGTGTAAGTTAGTAAGTGGGAGAATGCCCACGACAAGCCAACACCAAAGCACAGAAACCTTTCTTCTATTCTTTATTTCATACTTCTATAAATTGGGTCATTACTTATTATATTTTCTTACTCACACACTCTCTCTCTCTCTCTTTCTCTATGCTCCAGTTTCAAACGAAACGAAAGTCAGAGCCAGCCAAACCAAGCTACCCACTGAGTGTCATATTTGAGACAATTTATTCTCGCAGAGACACTTTCCACCATACACGTTTTCATGTTCATTTTCACTTTCATACTCGTTTACCACTCTGACGAAATGAAACTGCCTCTCCCCTCTCCCTTTTCATTTTCATATTAGTTATACCCACTCTGCCCCAACTTCATAATCATACAGCAGATGAGCTCATAAATAAATGTGTAGGTAGCTAAAGTCCAAAGATTCACACTTTCACTCAGGGTTTACATTGAGAAAATAAATATTGTTCCAGAATTAAATGTCCCCGTCTACAGATGCAATCAAACACCTTTACTATCAACTAAATCACTTGATATTAATATTATATGATTAATATAAACAGATTTTTTCCATCTGTTGGTAGTTTGTGGCTTCGGACGTGTAATGCATTGTTCTATACCAATTTTGTAAATTGATAAATCTGCAATTTAATTACTAGCAATAGAATTTTAATTTCCTTCTTTTAAAATGCTGTTGAATTAGAAATTGTGCGGTAGAGGAGGGTTTAAAAATAAAAATAATTTAGATTTAATCAAGAACCCTAGAATATAATATTTCCGTTTCGGTTTCAACTGGAATAATACAGTAAATGTATAGAAACCCTGCTTTATGGAATGTCAATGTGTATAGGTTCCATTTAGTTAGTTGTAGTTTATTGGTCAGCACCACTTTGCACTTGTAGTACTGCATTTTATTTTATATCTGACAAATAATAAAAGAACAGGCACATGGATATTTTACATTTTACAAATTCCAAGGCAAACCATGCATGAGAAACAGAACAAAGTTTCATTAAAGTTTGTTATGCTGTGCAGTTTCGATTAGGGAAGTGACGGTTTGAAAGTTGAATGTTCTTTATATCCTCAACTTGCAAAAGATTTGAAAAAAATTTAATCTTTCGTTTGAAGAATTTAGATGGTTGAAATTCGTAAGTAGATTCATCTCACTGTGTGGTAGTTGTGTCGAAGTATTATTTAATATATGATTGAGTATGTCTATCTGTTACCATTTCTGCACTTTATTATGTTTAGGTATGCAGGTTTAGTTCATGACAAAGTGTATGTAACGCTATAGGTTCCCAGGGTCCCTGTGGCCCATAAATTGAGCTTCGCCATGTAGGCTACGTGATCGTCAGAAAATTTTGCATCAGAAAATACATATCTGCGACTGGGTATACATACACATTTGCAGGACCATAAAGGAAATGAATAAATATACATCTCACGTAGTCGCAAAGTGAGATACGAAAATACATACATTCCGGCTGCTTTTACGTCGCGTCACGTCACAGTCAAAGCACAGAAGGTAATCCGAATGCAAAGATAAAAAGTTTCTTTTAATGGACAACCGTCTCAAGTTTCTGTCATTTTTTTCGAATAATTTTAAGCTCTCTGTAGTTTTTCTATTGCTTTTATAACCGGAGACAGAAACATATTTTTCATTGTGATGCTCTCATCTCATATTATATACGAAATGACTTTCCTACCTACTTATTATAGAGACCTACTTACGGGTTATGTGTCTAACATAACTGACTAGACAGACACTCTTTTTATGTAGGTTACTAAATTTTACACATTTTACTCTACTATGTGGGAAACAACATATTTTCCCTTTGACATTTAATTCTTTATGTTTTCATAGAAATTCTACAACGCAAGGAGACATTATAGAATCCTCTTAAAAATCAAGGCCGAACGAAATGGATGGAGAGTTGAAAGTGTTACACTTACATCACAGCCGCAACCCACTGTATAACCCGTTCCATTGCAATTGTAGTGTCTGTTTATATTAAATTTAGTTCTTTCCTTCTAACATAAATAACTATGCTATATAGTAAATACCGCAAAACCATTTTCTCACACACCACCTGTATATAGAGCAGCACTCTGGATTTGTTTTTGTGCCTCCGCATTTAGAAATTACTGTCTGTAGACTTTTCTTGCAGAAGAAAATAAAAGCATCCAGATTTCTGTTTCTCAGAAATGTAGTCTTTACCACATAAATGGAAGAACTACTTGTTGGATCTCCCTGCTTCATTTCACATAACATTGCAATATAATTTGATAGTAAACAGCTACCTAAAATAATGTCATTACGATAATTAGTAAACATTACTAATCTTTCATGTAGGTGGATAATCTAGACGAGTATGAGATATTGGAAACTGATGACATCTGTGGAAATGACGTTTGCTTCAGCATTGACTGTTTTCAAAGTGAGTTAAAATATAGGACAGTTTTTGGAGAAAAGCGTAAGATTAGTATCTACTCTAATTTAAGAGACAGAGTGTACTAAAACTCAACAAATAGAAAAGTGGATTAAAATGTTTGTGCAGTTGCAGTCATTAAATTACACATCAAAGTCAGTTTGGTCCATTTCATAGTGTATTATTACGTAATCCAATCTTTCATGAAAAGTCGTGACAGGGAAGCCAGTTCAGTTCGCTAAAATAGTTAGTGAGTGGTTAGGGCAAGAACATTAGAGAGGCGGGTTTGTTGTATCCTCTCTTTTAGATCCAATGAAAGAAGTTGGGCTCCCTCTAACTATTACCATTATACGAGCGTGTAATGGTACTTATTTATTTTATATGAAGCGTACAGAGTAATTGTGGTACATTAAAGGCGGCTAGTACATTACATACATTACTTACAAGTGATACGAGGAGGGTAGGGGTTATTAGTGAGTGAGCTGAGTTCTTTGTACTTACATCAGCAAATACTTGCCACTTCCGCTTCCTTTATTTTCTCCCCCTCTTTGAGAAAATCGCTTTGAAGGAAGCCTATAGTGTTATACGTTATATAGAATGCCTGGTATTAGTACACAGTATTTACTGTGAGATTTGCAAGAGGCACGTGCGCTAGGTAATACTATGCGTTTGTGTACAGAGTATTCCTACTTACATCCTGTAGACACATCACATCTACGAATGCAAATGTTCAATGTCAATGCATTTAGGCATTTCATAAAATCTCTCTATGATGAAATAAATTACAGCTAACCGCTGGGACTTGGTTTAGTTACTTTTTTCACTACGGTGTACATCTTCTGAGTGATATGAGAGAGAAGATTTAGTTGCAGGTAGACATCGTATTAGTATAAAAAATCAATAGCGATTTTGTAGAATTTCACTCCCTGCAAATTTCTAGCTCTTCATTCAAGTTTGTTGAAAGCCATAATGAAGAAATCTAATATGGAAAATGGAATTATGTGCTAAAGTAGAGAGGGAAAAGGGTGCTATGCGTATGTCTACATATTGAAAATCTTATGAAATCCTGAGGTACAAAGAATTTTCTACCTTTAGCTTCAAAGAATAGGCGAGAAAATACAAAGGGACGTAAATTGAAAAGTGAAAAGCGTTGGCTCCGGCTCTGTTGACTTATGTTACATGCAATGCAGTTGCAACCCTTTTAGAAGATGTAATTTAATCCCATAGTGAGTGGAGTGATGTTACGTAGTCTTACTTAGTAGCTGAATGGGATGTATCTCCCCGCACCGACAACAGGACCGAGAGCGGGAATATATTATGCATATGTTTGTGTGTGTAGTATTCCTAGGATTTTTTTCTGTTTTCATCCTAGTACAAACACACAAGCAAGATGTGCACACGTTTCGTATATATATCCTGTGTGACAGACACTGGGTATTAATGTATGAGGAATGATGCATGATGGATTGGAACAGAGAAAGATATAGGACGGAGATTGACGCTAAAGAAAATTGGAATCGAATGAGAATGTCATCATCATAATAAGAGAAAGAGGAAAGAGGACGAGGGAGCAGGACACCATGCATTGTAGCCAACGTAAAGACGGGAAGAAAAAATCTTTCGAAAAAGTTATAGATGGATGACAGTATATACTACTGTAGTAGTGTCAAAATATTTTTACTAATACATCCGACGAGGGCATTAGACTAGTTCACTTTCTATGACGCAACTTTCACCACCAGCCACTTCCCCCTATTCTTGACTTTTTTTGACGCTTTCTTTACTCTCTGTGTGACAATGAGATTGTCTAGCAGAACTTGCATCCGTTATACTATAATGTAATACTTTAGTACATTAGGAGATTAGGACTCTAGGACACGTTTATATATACAGAGGATAGATTTTAGCATCCTCCTCAATACATTAGCTACCTATATGCATGTCATGTTGCGAATGTGTAATCCGGACGATTGAATTGAGTTATACCCTAAGCATTACATTATATTATGTCCTATTAGTAGAAAAGCCAAAAGCTGGCTAACCGACACTAAGGGAAGGGAGAAGGGAGAGAAGAGTTTTTTTTCACTTACCCAGTCTTGACAGCCTACACACTTTGTGAATGGGGTGTGAACAACAGTATTTTATTGCTTTTGTGTACCATTAGATTTTTAATATTACGTTTCTACTCAAGTTATTGCCAAAGAGGTGCAAGGGCCATACACACTAAACTCTCCTTGAGCAAATGTCTTAAATCTGTTATAACGGAGTTTTATGTTTCGAATCTGCCTAATATCGCTTTCTGATACACACCACTTCACTTTTGCCCTTTGCTGCAGTTATTCTTGAGAAAATTAGACAATCAACCTGTTTGTTGGAACAGAGAACGGTTTTATCGCTCAGAACAAAGGAAATGTGAAAACTCAAGTTTGAATTTTACGCGCCAACTGGAAGGTTATTGTTTTTCTTATAGTACTTTCGTAATTTCTCGTTTTCTATTCCTTTTCATAGAACGAAGTTCAAGATAGTTTTCGGGCATTGTTCTTTGTCATTGTCATTTGTCGGAATTAAAGGCGCAAACAATTCTTAGTGCCCATGAAAGTACTACTCTGTGTGAAAAGGATTAGGAAAATAAACTTTCTATTAGCAATTCACTAGCTAAGATTTAATTAACTTTCTTCATTGTCTATCCGAACAGAATTATTTGGGTTAATAACTCCGTGTGTGTGTAAAACCTAAGAAATATAATACTATTTATTATCTTCAGTTTAGCTTTGGATTGACGAAGTGAGTCTCTTGCTCTTTTTTTTTCTGCAGTAAAAAGTACATCAATTTTGCATTCTCAATTTTATGTATTGTTAGAGTTGTTAATAGATTTATGCAAGGTACATAGTAGAGAAGTACATGGAAACCATAACATTTAAAGTCTAGTGCACTCGGGTTTTACTAGCTCAACTACTGGAAAATACGATATGAGTTTTCCGTCCTGAAATCGTTTCGTTTACTGGAATACTCTTATACTCCTAGGTACGTACCATTGAACAATTTCGTTTTGAAAAAACTAGTACTTATATTATAGGTAAGTATATAATATGTAGAGATGTAGTTGTAGTCTACTCTACGCTATGTAATCAAATTACTTGTCTACGTAAAGCAAATTGTAAACAAACTACCAATATTAGCTCCTTTTCTAAATAAAAGAGGAAGCGAGGAACGCTAGCTAAGAACGTAAACTACGTAGATGCAATAGTTTATTTTATGAAAGTAATATTGTTATGTACTTTGTCACAAAAGTAGAATAGATCGTGTATTATGGTAAAAAAGAGGGGCTATAAGGTATTACTACTACTAGAAGATAATATGCATAGGTTGTTACGAGTAGGAGCATTGCGAAATAGAATAAAATTACATTGCACATGCTAAGCCATGAGAAATAGTTAAGCTAACAATGAGCTTAGTTCTATATATACGAGATGTCAAATCAGTTCTGATCTAGTGGTGACTTTAGTGCACGACACAACCAAGTTGCGTCCCGTTATGTTAGTTGTGCTGTGCCGACTTTGGTGAAAGTATAATAAGTAGGCAGAGGCAAGGAGGCAGCATTACATAACAAAACACAACACAAGTAGCTCAGAGCAATAGAATATTATTATGCGAATAGCTCCAGTACTTGCTCTTTCACTTATATTATAATAAGACTACTTACTACAAGAAAAACAAAACAAAATCTACTCTTCTCAGTCTGCTGGCTCTTGCTATTACTACTTTTTTCCGGCTATAGACAAAATAAAGTGGATTTCTCGACGTTCCTTCCTACCGACGTACCTATACATACACTGAGGCAATGTACGTTAATGCATGTGTTGCGTCCTTCATGTGTATGTTTTCTAAAGATATGGGCTATGCTTCGAAGGTTTCTCCTTATTACATTACATTGCTTTTTGCAGTAAGCAATATGTTTTGACTTACTTATGGAACGTATGTACGCTATGTCATGTCATATGCTCTTATGGCATATGCAATTTTTATTACTTTCTTCTAAGAAGCCTAACCATTTCTGCTAAAAACTACACATCCACCTCATAGCACACACAAAGATACTCTCAACAAACATTAACCATCTTTCTCTTTTTAAATCATCCAGTTATGTTGGCTCTACATGTTTACTACACAGCGGTACGCATATAACTAGGTACCTACATACCTACCTATTATTAGTGCGCACAAGAATCGTCTGGTGAAACCTTTCATCTCAACCAGAATTTAGGGGTTAAAAGAAGAGCTGCCATTTATATTGTGAATTGTGAAAGTGAAGAATGCCAACGGGATCTAATTTGTTAATTTCGTAAAATTTTGTTCTCTGATAATTGTAACAAACGCTAAACGCCAAGCCAAGAATTCCTAGATTATTACACAATACTAAAATACTATTACGTACATTTTCTTTTGCCAAATTAATGTCTTATTGTAGAGTAAAAAAATAGTTTTCACGCTGCAGTGCTTTTGAATTATCGCGATGTATGCTATAACCTGATTTGTAGCAATAATGTTACAACAAAGTGATGTTTAGCTTTTTAAATAGATAAAAGACAGAATATATTCCGGTGACATTGACAGTGACGTAGATTTAGATTTTGGCATTAATATGTACAGTATCCATCCTCCTCTAGCTCCACGCACATAAAAACGTTATCGTAGTAGGAGGAGGAAGTATATGAAAGTTTTATTGTAGTAAAAAGGCGTAAGACACCTTCGTAGTCGTGTGAGTAAGTGAAACTTGATTTGGTAGTAGCAGGTAAGGAACATATGCGATTAAATATTCATAAAAAACGTGCCTTCTGGACTAAAGTAACTACCTAGGTAAGCGAGGAACATGTGTATACGCTTTTGAAGGGAGAATGGTAGAGAGAGGAGTCGACATGCTATTTTAGTCGACTACTTGCACTGAACTTAGTCAGAAGAAAGCTTCATTTTGCAAAGTTTGAATTGATAAGTAAAAGGGAAAAATGTATAACGTATGCAGGTAGTGCTTTCTAAATAGTAGAGGAACGTAGGACTAAACGACGGCTAGACTAGATGAAGTGTGCAAGAAGAAAAATAGTTTTATTCAGAAATCCTGGGAGAGATCTGCACTGATTTAATAATGTGTCATCATCATTCAGTGCTGGATGCTGTAATTGGACAGCCTTGTTGGCATGACTTGTCACGCTATGCCAAATCTTGCCGCAGTATGAGCAGGAGACAATTTTGACTGTGCTGCAGCTATGTAGTCCCTTCCTATACACACTCTCCACTTTTCTCTTCTAAAAGGTGGCAAAGACGCAATGTGTTCTATAATTTTCTTATATGTACCTCCTAAGATGATGACTGACAATGAAAAACAAATTACATCGTCCTAGATGTACAATGTACACTAACGCAACTCCTATTTTCTCCTCCTACATTCTTAAGGGATCTAGTAAAATTACAAAGAAAATTAAAACTTTTAAATGTAGTGATTCCGTGGTGTGGGGGTATATTGATATTCTGTTAAACGAGTAAAGAAATTATGTCAAGTTATGTAATTTTAATCAGTTTCTTGCATTTCGAGTCTTTGAGAGGTAAGTATTGCTGTAAATTAAATGTATTTACAATTTAAGATGATTTAGCTATAAGATAATTACTGAATATTTTCGCAGTTTTAATGTATTTTGTTAAAGTTGGGTCCATTTTTAATTGACTAATATTGAGTGTGTTTCTACGTATCTACTGAGATAGTAATTTAATAGCCAGAATAAAAAAAAATATGGTAAGATGTGTGTAGAGCAGACGTGCCTTGTCCGTGCCCACAGAGTCGAAGAAAGCTAAGAATGAGACTAGAATAATGTCAGTGCTTTGTTACTGACTGAAGTGATGCGAAAAAAGGGAAGCACTTTGTTTCTAACGAACTGTGGATTGTGAAGTAACGTGAGTATATGTTTGATGGACGTATTGCAGACCTCGAAAGACGGAAATACGACAACGAGCACTCTGTCTTTCATCCCGAGGAAGAGAGACTCAAAGAAGTACATGGCGTGTCGGGCCGAAAATTCAATAATTCCCAGCAAAGTCCTAGAAGACGGGTGGAACTTAGAAATTCACTGTGAGTTTTGCATTATATTGCCATTTTGCGACTTTCTTTCAACCTTTATTCTTTTTTCACCTATAGGATGCATGCATGTAGTCCCTACACACGTGCTGCAAGGCTACATACCGCAGATATATTCATTTATATTTCTCTCCTAACCTTTGTTTTCCCTTTGCTTTTTTTCTCGAGACAGAAAATAGCAATAGCAGATAGGTAGCTGCCTAATAAGTCTCTACCTACACGTGTAAGCCCAATATTCTTATACGCAGGACTGCTATATGTTCTCTGTGCATTCCTGTATCTGTATCACTGGAAAAATCTATTGACAAATATACAGATAAAGCATTCGCTACCAGTCAAGTCGAATTTCAGACCTGAAGTTCTCAGCTAAAGTATTTTTTAGGGAGAGAGACAAAGCAAATAGCAATAACTTTTTGGTATGTACCTTATGTAACTTGAATATGTACCTATAGCTTTATGTTGTCAAGTCCTTTCTCGTGCAAGACGAATTTCAGAACTATGACTGTGGAGATAAATATACATTTTCCAGACGTTTCCCTATCCTGTCGAAATTGGCACTTGGTGTCAAACTTCAAGACGTTAAAGTTTATCTAATATTAATGGACACATCAGGCTAGGACCAGACTAGTTGGCACCTTTATGTAAATACCCTTCTGCCTTTATGTGTGCGTGCATTATTGCATAAATGGGAAAAGCAAGCTGCAAGAGGCATTTGCAAACGACCTTTCCAATTATAAAAGCTCAATGATTCTTATCTCGGAAGGAAATTGTTTTCTATTCAGATATTTTAGTAAACAGAATAATTGATCTTCACCTTTCGACTTGACTAGCATTGTCTCTTTCATGTCCTTATGCATTTACTATAATATAGGAATTCCATTCAATAGGAATATAATAATATTAGCCAAGTATTCGTATCGAGAATGTATATATACAAATAACGTTGATAACCAAAAGTTCATAAATGACAACGGAGTGTTAGTGTTTCTGTATAAAACTCAATGTGCGTAAGAGAATAATTTAGTTTCTATCTGCGTAGAATCTAGATCACGAAACAAGTTGTGCACACAACATGATTATTTATCGTCGTACACGCCTGTAGCTATATAAGCTACACAGTTCTCTCCATTCCTAGTCATTTCCCTGAGAAAACAGTCAGTTGGATTTAAATTCAATACAAGCTGTCCATTGAAATCTTCATTTGTCTCTGAACGCTCTGTAATGTAATGTAATGACTGAGAGTTTTATAGGCACTTAATTTCTCGGCTCATTATTCCGACAGCGTAAATCCTTAATCTCGGCTTTGACCCAGATTCCTCCTTTGTTATTTTATGGGGCCCTTAAACTTTTTTTGGAATTAGTATTCTGGCAATAAATCTCGCGTCCTTTACTCACTATGCTCACTAATGTAAATCAGTCAATTAAGCTTACTCCCTAGTTAATAATTTTTAAGAGATAAGAATAGAAGTTCCTAAATAGCTAGACCACACACACACGTATAATGGTCACAGTCTCTAAACAAAATAGTCTTTTGTTCTAGTCGAATTATTTCCTTCCCTGACACTAACTTAGCTATAGGAATTCGCAATGTAGTATCCTATCTAAACAGGTCACGCAGTGCTAATACAAATACAAAAGAATTAGCATTAATGCCTTATTATCAGATGATATAGCTATACATATAAGCAGTCTCTGTACTCTGTGTTTTCTGTAAGTTATAGTAAAGAAAGTATAAAGTGAAAACAGCATTATATATTGTTGCATAGAGTATATTTAGAAAGTTGAGCACTTCCTCTGACAACATTTACTACAAAGGACACACGTTTATCTAAACTGAGTTCCACTACTTGTCTAAAGAGAAGAATCGTGCTTGAGCATAAAAATACAAAGCAGCGAGATATAAAGTACATGAACTCATTACAATAAAGCATTAAGAGAAGGAAGTGTTGAAAACACTCCTAGTAAGAGCACGGAAACAGAATGTGTATAAAGAAAAAGCCTAAAATTGTAATAAAACTGGAGCGTCCGTGCTAAAAATAGTTCAACTCGAGTTTCAAATTTATCTCGTTGTATTTCCTATTGAGTAGCTTGTTTGGAGACTGAATATACGAGAACATATCAAAGAAGATCTATAGGCAGAATTATAATGTATATGGAGAACCCAAGTAAAATAAAAGCCAATGAAGATTTGGCTTTTGGCTATTCTTGAGACTCATCAGCATAATGTGTTCCTAGAGTTGTCGTTTGTCTCCACTTCGTTTCCACATCATAAAATTAGGGTACGTTCTTGTTAAACCATCGCCATCAATACAAAATGATATACAGGCTTGTACGTACATTGTATGCACATAAAAGCCATTTTGTTTCAAAAGAAAATTTGCAAAATAAGCCATTCTCCAACTAATATTATTCGAGCTCTACCCACACTATTTCTTTAGAAAACGGCTTTGAAATGTCTAAAGGGTACACGTGTGGGCATTAGTTTGAAATGTTAGCATCGAATCAAAAGACAAGTAGAAAAGTACCTATCACTTATGTTTGTGAAACGAAATTTAGTGTCAAGGACAAGGAACAGAAACCTTCAATTCGAAACAATAACAAAGTTTCACTAGCAAAAATGTTTTGTATTTTTATATACCTAGCTAATTATTATTATGTATTAGTAGATTTGTGCAACTAATGGTTATCCGTCATTTATTCTTTGAATGTGATTCTTGGAGTACTAATCTCAATGCGCACTAGTGTTCTCAGTCCAGTTGACATTATTGCAAATGATCTCGAAGTAGCTTTTGAAAAAGGTAAATTAATTGTGTGCCTGTAACAAATTGTAGGAAAGGAGTGACGTAGAAAGAAAACTGACAGAGTCGTAATGACACTTATTGTTAGTGGGGAATGTGGAATTGGAATGTGCAGTGTAACAGAGCAAGAGATTACGTACAGAGAAAACGCCTGGAGACCCTTTGCTTTTGATAAATTCAATGTTTTCCAACATGTTGGCATAGATTGAAATAACCTTTTCTCATGCTCCTCTGCTTTTTCCTTTGCCCTACTTCTTCTTCCAATTTATTTTCTCCTGCCTTTCTTCTTTCTTCCTAAACTAACATTGTTTATATACAACCATCATCTTCTTAGCAGTAGTGCGTGTGCTGTTATATTCACTTACCTTGGTACCTAGGTATTTTGAGTACCCTATTATGGCTAATAAAATGTGTCCTTTATTTATTTGACTATGTTGCATGGATATATTCGCAGAAACTTTCCCCAGTACAATGTATATCATTGTTTTAATATTTCTCTTATTCTATAGTTGCTCTTTCTTTTGCTTTCTCCGATCATAAAAATAGCGTTATGATGTCATGCATACTTAGACAGTTTTACGCTTTTAAATAAACGATGTGTTATCTGCTACGAACAACACTAACCTTAAATTTGTCACTTTCCAGATTTACCAGAAGCCCATCTTAAACTTGGATCATCTCTTAGCGGGGAGCACATCAAAGAACACACTGACGTGTATTTCGATTGTGTCATAGATGCCAATCCACCAGTCAGTAAAGTAGAATGGCGTCACAACGTAAGAACTTTTGACGAGTACCTTACCAGCATTTTCAATAATGCAAAATGCGACATTTTTTGTTAGTTGTTATACGCGTGTGCTTCTGACGAAACTGATAGAAAAATAAAGTATTAGATCTTAGTTATATTAAGGATTTATTTAGAGTAGACCATCGTTGCAGATCTAAAAATCAATGCAAACGAAATATTTCTGGTCGAAAAGATTCCTGTCGCTTTGATAAGGGTTATTTTGAGAAGATTACCGAATATATTTTTTTTTCATGACTAAAATACCCAGAAACTTTATGGTTTTTCTATTATCCTCTTACGATTTGCATAAAGTGCCTGCTGATTGCCTCATTTCCCAATATTGGAAAGTTGGGAGTTTTCGTTTCACGATAAATTCCGAATTATATAGGTAACTATAATCTCGTTAACTTAAAGATTTATACTCTGCTACTTTGATGTGGTGGGAAGGGCTCTTCAAATCATTTGTACTTATGACAGAAATTGTAAGCTGAATGCAAAATAAAACGAATTGTTGGTCTGAGTGTATATATTATGCCGTGTGTACAACTTCTGTAGGTAGGTACTTTGAAGTCTTCAAGTTATATATGTTTCATTAAGTCGTGGCAATATTTGGACACCCGTACTACACGGTCTCCAAACACTCCTCGCCGCAATTTTGATTCGCGTCACGAACATGCAAGCTATTTATTTCAAGTACCTACAGGTGAGATGTATTTTAGCTGAACCATGAAATAGGAAATGGAGCCTTAAGATGTGAACAAAGATGTGAAATGTATGAATAGACTTTTCCTGTCGTAGGCCAAGTGAGCTCTCAATCATAGCATTCAAGCAGGAAGCTAGTATATAGCGTGTTTTTTGGCAGAACCATTTTACTATTAAATATTATTATTCACACACTCTCACGTACACCCACTCAATCCACGTAGCACTAGAATTCAAGTATGCATCACGTTTTTAAATGCGAATGGAAATGTGGGTGGGTTACGTAACAAGTACTATCCAAGTGGGCAGAAAATGATGGCTTGTAACGACTGTCCCACATTTTAAAAATTGAAACCTGCATTTACCGGAGCCATAAGCCATAATAGAAAATGCAGGGAAATACTTTGTAGTTTAATTTCGATTTAAAAATCTTTTCGGGTACTCTGTAAATTAATGTCCATCAGAATTCATCAGCGGATCTTTTTGTAACGATTACATGATTGTTATCGAGGTTTTGAACCTGCATTGTCACATAGGATTATTTGGAATGTGTTATGCATAGATATACATTGAGATTTTGAGATCACCAAGTGGTGTACTCTAGAAAAAATTATTTCTATAGAGCAGTAAGAAAAATTCGTGTGTATTTAATGTCTTACTACATTTTCTTTGAGAATAAAATTTTCAACTGCAAACGACGTTGACTTATAATATGATATGAGCGTCAGTGGCTGAGTAAGAATTCAGAAATGTTGTTGCATGGAATGGATTGAAGGACTAATATTAACATGAGTTTGTGATGTGATTGTGAATATAGAACAAGGTGCTGTCTCACAACATCAGTGCCAACGTAATTATGACAAACCAAAGTCTGGTGCTACAGAAAGTGACAAGACTGTCAGCTGGAAATTACACATGCATTGGGAGGAATAGCGAAGGCGAAGGCGAGAGTCAGCCCTTTTATTTAGATGTACTCTGTGAGTTCCCCGTTAATTTACATAATTTATTTGATGTCAATGCCACCCTAGGGAGCATTTTTATGCCAAGCTCACGGAATTCTTCTAGTTGCTGTGCACACACAATGCACTCGGCTACACTTCCACTACAGATGCAACTTTCTCCCAAAACTGGCTTACTTATGCATATGAACTCCATTGAAATGTTTGATCTTCTGTCTCTCCTTAGTTTACATCCTACTTTAATGTTACTAATAGCGCATATTACATTAGTAAGTCTCTTTTATTACCAAGAACTGCGTTCTAACGTAATGTAATGTAATGCTAGGCTTAGCTAAGATGGGTCCAACCATGTTTTAACATACTAGTCGCCCTTTCTCCTCTACGACTGCAACGAACAGTGCCATCCCATTTGACTCCACTAACAAATTCCCCAAGCTAAATTCCTAACTTTAGTGCTGTAATTGTGAGATGAGCATAATATGTGTCTCATTTCCTATTCCATTCTATTTAGCTACACTTACACTTACATTCCTTTACGCTGCATCCCGTCACACACATTTTCCTATTCATTCTAATTCCAAACCTCATCTCGTCTGCTTAAATCCAATATACTATGTATTTTTAACACTAATCTTACTATTTTGTGGCTTGGGTATATTATCAAATGAACCTTTGGCTCATCATTGACATCAAAATAACGCTCTATTATGCAATTCACCCTTAATAACACTACTACCTACACTGTTTTAACATTTAAAACCAGGAATATTACTTATCTTTATGTGCACATTTCCACTAATCTACGCACAGCTAAATTTCTAATGAGCATGTGGCTTTTGCCTCTTGCAAATAGGAAGGAATGAATCGATTTTCTTTGTTTTGTAGATTCGCCCGCATGTCGCCCGAACCAAATGCGAGTCCACGGAGTTGCGAAAATGGAAAATGCCAACATAAGTTGCGATGTTGACGCCAATCCTCCTAAAGTACAATTTCGGTGGACATTCAATAACTCTGCTGAAAGTATTGATGTCCCTAACTCGAGATACAAGTAAGCATTCTTTGTTTACCATTTAATAACAAATGAAACCCCTGCTGTATGGAACTGCGGGATTTCAAATAATAGAAATTACTTCACAATACCTAATTATAACTGCGCATTTTATCTGGAAAGGTAAATGTTCCTTAAAGATGAATTAATTAATAAGATTTTCTACTTCATATGATAAAACAAAAACAAATATTTGCCATGTTAGCAGTTTCTCGAAAGGTAATTAGTACGCAGTGTACAGGAGAAAAAAAACTTGTCAACATGAAGTTTAAAATTAGTATATGTGAGTTTTCATAAAGGATAAAGAATCGTAGTCTTTTCTAGATGTCACGAGGAACTTTCCTCGGTAACAGATTTCCAAGCATTTCAATGAATACACTTACAATTTCTCTGAAATTGAAGCTTTGCATTTGAGTCTAAGCATATGTAATTTTTAAAATTATGTTTCTCTATGGAGTATCAGCCGTTAAAGGCGATGGAACTATTCTGGGAAATTTTCTGCCATAAGGATTTCTTCATGTTATCATTGGTTATTCGGTAGAAGGAGAACAAAGTTCCGAAAATGACATTTCGCGTAAGAAAGTGGATACTTAAGGCAAGAAATGAACAGGAAGGACGAAATGATATGAAAAGTAAAAGGTCAAGTTTTGAGATAAAAGATGAGAGCAATAGAGACGGTAGATTGGAGCAGAGCTGAACTACATACATTAGCTAGGTACTATCTAGTCATAGTGAAGTAGAGAATGTGGGTGGAGTCCTTTTGAGTGAGGCCGGAGAGCTAAGATCCCCAACTTGTCTCATAACTTGTCTTTTACACTTCCCCTCGTTTTACTTTCGCCGTTTCATCCTCACATTATAATTACATGTCACCGTAAATATCATTTTCGTTTTAAATTTTATTTATGCCTACACGCTATTTGCTCGCTAACCTCTACTTTCCATTTTGTTTTATTTTGTTTCATATAATATTATTATGTCATGTACTTTCCTTTAGATAGCCTCCTTCCATATCGCCAAAATCAAATATTATAAAGTGATAGTGAAACAGTTTGAAGCGCGTTGTATACCAATTCCTCCTTATTGTAATTGTCATAATTATAAGGTAGTAATTCTGTGATATAGTGTTATGAGCCAAAGTTTTATGGAGAGCAGAAGAGGGTGTAATAGATATAAAAGATTCCGAATGCAGTTTGACACGTGTTTACCCAAGGGGTAGACTCCTAGACACATATTCATATATAGCTGAGGATAAGTGTTGCTGGATGGAAGTCCATATTAGTTTTCAAGGGTTTAGAGGGGGAGACAGACCCAAGGAAATGGAAAGTTCTAAAATAAGTCATGTAGTGATGGTCTCTTGAACAAGATTATATGAGGAAGAGAAAGAGAAGTAGAATTTCCCAGAGAATAATCCGTTTCGTAAACAAAATAGGTAATTTGATGCATAAAAGATTTCTTAGTAATAAAATAAGAGTGAATTGAATTAAGTGAGGGCTACTTAGGATCATAGGCAATAGATTCTATGAAAAGTAGCAAGAAGTCTAACATGATTAGTTGACGTAGATCGTCATGTGCAAGAAGTGTGCATTACTGTACAAACAAACCTAGTTTTTATGTTTGAACGGTACACATAGCAGTTCTGAAAATAGAATAGTAATGAAATTATGCTGCCAAGGATTTCCCTATCCCCGAATCTGTTTCATTTCTGTACATTTGATGACTGGATTTAGTATAAATAAGGAAATAAAAGGGTTACACAATGTAATAGCCTAGTTTACTTATGTAGGAGTGCACGCAGACTGTGCTAATAATATCACTTAAGTAAACGTAGGAGAGTTACAATTATTTATCTACCATGGTATTTCATGCTTGCCAGGTTAGTGTAGTCTTTCATTTGTTAGTATAGGTAGGAAATGTGAAGTGAGTGGGCTGGTTTTCTATTATTGCTCTATTCGAAGCTATCTGTTTCAATGAGTTTGTTAGAGTTAAATTCTGGTGTATAGGGCGAGTTATAATATAGAGGAGGAATCCAATGGACTAATAATGGAAGCTAATCCATCAAAGAAACGACTGTAATAATGGTGTTGTGGTGGTCCGCCTTTAATGAGCCTAAGTGTTAATAATGGTGGAGGAAGAGCTTGGTTGGTGGCAAAGGAGTGAAGGGGAAGAGAATGTAATATTGTTCTCTAATGGCTCATGGCTTACATTCCTGAATCTAGATTGAATACAATAATATTTTATCATATTATTACTGTTATTAGACATGCCGAGTGAATATTATTGGACAATGTTAAGTCAAGGCTTAGACTAAGCTTTTCCGTGGATGTAAATCGAGGGATATCTTTATGCATTCTATCATTTCATGTCTAACAAACACCTAATGCTTAGAGAACTACTGCACACTTTCTCCTTCCAATAGTATTAAAACAATAAACGCTTTGTTCCCACCATTCAACTACCTACCTATTCATAAAGCCTAAACTTGGCTCGAGTAATACTTTCAGGAAATAGCCACACTCAAATGCTTTTCACCTGTTGGCTAGGGAAATAAATTGTTAGGAAAATAAGTCATCAAATTGCAATTGGGAAGAACTATTGTAGATTTCCTATACTACGCACAACCCACCACTATGTAAATAATACTGGCTATTAATATTTAAATGGGATTTTCCCTTTCCTCAAATTATTATACTGATCCTTGAGCTTCGACCACTAAGCACTAGAATTACATTTCTGTAAATTGCCCCTATATTGAATTCGTAATATATATAATTGTATTTTCCACAGGAGTGTGGGCACCCGAAGTGTGGTGACGTATACACCGCAGACTGAGCTGGATTACGGGACACTACTTTGTTGGGCAACCAACAAAATTGGGGACCAAAGAGTGCCTTGTGTTTATCACATTATCGCTGCAGGTTTGACCGCTTTAATCAATCATCTATTGTTTTAAAATCAAAAGTCATAAATTAAAAAGAACAAAGGCAACCTGTGTTTAAGCAAGGGGTTATCTATCACCGCTTACACACAAATGAATCACGAACTACAAACAGCCACTTAATTAGTTACCGGTATACATAGTGTGTGTAGCTTGTTATTTTTTATTGTATATCTTCGGAAAATATAAGTTGATTTATACATTTACATTTCAAAGTATGGGATTTACTGCATATAACACACAATATTTATATATAAATGAAGGATTCAAAAATTTAAATATACCTAAAATGTGTAAAGTAAAGGTAGATATAATTATACATGCCATAGAAAAATTATAACGCGTGTTTGATTCCATAAATAAATCTTAGATGTCAAAAATAAATTTTTCCCCTTTCAATTCATGTTATGACATTTGTTGGTAATGATCCAATTAAAATTAGTCGTAATCAGATTATCAGGGCATGAAATGTGAGAGAAGATTAATTTGTTTCACCCTGAATTGTACACAAGGGTACTACAATGTTACTTGTAGAACATTCCATAATAATATTACTATAGGATATAATTTTGGAGCAGTTAATATTGAAATTAGTGGAATTTATTGCTAAATAAATAAGAATTTCACTAAGGGATTATGTGGAGTAAGTGCCAGCGTGAGATTATCACTGTGCGTGCACAGAGTTAGTTTAGTCGACTTATTGTTGGTTGTAGCATAAAGTATGTAACAGTTGGCATTACGACTTTCTACGACACATTTAAAGCTATGTTTGTATTTGTAGTAATTTATACTTTAATGGCTAGTGGATAGTTGAAAAGGTTAGATATCTAAATGTTGCCATTCATCTAAGCATACAAAAGTTGTGAGATATATTTCAGTCTCTCGTGTATAATACAGACTGTTATTTGTTCTTTACATAATATGTCTACATATCTATACACTGTACATGTAGTAAATGTACAGGGCATAAATGCAGCGTGCTACTAATACACGCTAACTGTGTGTAGTTTTAATGGGGTAATGAAGGATCAGGGCTTTTAGTAAAAGGCAATAAGATAATGATCATACGAGTGCAGTTAAGTTTAACA
This sequence comes from Tomocerus minor, assembly GCA_009936455.2. NCBI lineage: Eukaryota > Metazoa > Arthropoda > Collembola > Entomobryomorpha > Tomoceridae > Tomocerus > Tomocerus minor. The sequence continues at coordinate 21,442 of JAAAYG020072789.1, forward strand.
GGAGCATTGTACACTGGACATAAAATGTAATCGGAGTACAAAGAATGTAATTGTAACGTGTTTTTGTGAATTGTGTTTTACAGGTAGACCTGACTCTGTGCACAATTGCAGTGTGGCGAATCATTCGACAGAGTCATTTTTCTTACACTGTAACGAAGGTTTTAATGGTGGTCTGCCACAGAATTTCGTGCTCGAACTCTACGAGTCGCAATCTCACAAGATCAGGGCTAATATTACCACCAGTGTTCCAGTTTTTAGTGTTAATGGTTTAGAGCCAGGACAATCCTTCCTGGCTAACGTCTACGCGTTCAACAATAAGGGTCGCTCGGAGGTCAATGTGATCCCAGTTTTTACCATGAGACTCCCGGAACAAATTCTCACTAAAATAGGTACGTTGCCCTTTAATTCTATTCTATTATGTGTAATTGCACATGTTTGTACTCATACTATACAATGGAGGAGTGCAGAAAGGATGCAATAGAAATTCGAGTCTGCAGTATTTCCTGTGCTATGGTGAAAGCAAAAAAGAAAGCAACCTGTAGCCGATGTTACACTACAGTTCAGTTTTGTCTAGCAGACACAAAACTTTAATTACACTATTATACGTCTGCAAAATAGGCATTTAGTCGTAGAAAAGTTTCCACTTGCACTGCTGCACAAGCATCTATAACCAATTACTACGTAGAGAATGGAGGATAAGGTTTTGCTTATTTGCATTTGTCTTTCGTCAGGAATTGAATTATAATTGTGTGATATGAGAATGTGTGTTCGGTTGAAAACAGGGGCAAGTAGGATACTACGATGTAGACTGTAGTGGTAATTGCAGAACTAGTAGTTTTGAATTTAATTATCTCGTGCATCCGGAGTGTACACAATTTGGTTAGTTAGACAAGTTTCAGCTCAGGCTTTACCCTCATCTTTGGCATTGATGCATGTCAGTTTCACACGCTTAACTGTAAACCCCCAAGCTACAGTTTCTAATCATGAAAATAAAATAGAAAGTTTCCAGTCACTCATGCAGACACTCGTCTAATTTAGAAAGCACCATAAGTTTAGGAAAAGTACAAAGCAACTGGTACTATTTCTATGCTTTAACGAATTCTATGATACGTTTTGTTACGCAGCTGCCTCAAAGTATAAAAAACGCTGTACAATGAACTTTTGCAAGAGTCGCAGTTTATTGAAGTCATTATATCTGTATTGTAGGAATCTAGTGCGTACTACGTATCATACTTTTGTAAATATATAATCAAAAATACAAAAGTTTAAGGACTACCAACACCGATACAATGGAAAATATTTTTTGTACTTATTTCGTTCAATCAGATAGTATTATTATCGTCACCTCCAATCTAAAGTAATGGACTACGGTAATTTGAAACCAACAAGTCGAAAAAAATCTTCTAATTGGTATGACATATTGTGGACGTTAAAAATGGTTGTGGCCTTCGGGTTAAACTTTGCAATTATAGATTCTATCGTTTCAATAACTCCATCTAAGATTAAACTACACTATTATCGATATTTGTTTGCGTTTAGTAATTGGTATCATTTGTGTGTCGCCGACGTTTATTGTGATGATGAGCGAAAGGTATTTGGAGGAGGCGTCGGATAGAGTTGAAAGGTTAAGAATACCAGAGAAACAAATAGGATAGGTAACAGCTGACAGAGGAGTTAATGCAGTTGGTAAGTATTAGTAGAAGAATGCAGATAAAAGTCTACAATGTATACATGGAAAACAGGGAAATTGACTAATCGAATCTGTTTGGTCGACTTGTGTATGAGTCTCGACTCCCTTTCCCTCTTTTATTATCCATGGTTGAAGATCCTACAAAGGAGAGAAGAAATTACATTGCAGTCGCCTTTTCAGTTTGATCTTTGATTAGATCTTCAAGTTTTTATTAGTGCGTTCAACCATGGTCATAGACTAAAAGCAACCAAATCCAACTGATGCAAAGGAAAGCAAAACAGAGAGAAAGGGAAACTAACTGAAAATGTAGTAGTAGGAATGAGAACTTGAGATGCCATGCCATGTCAACCTCAAAAGAATTGCCTCGATCTCTATAGCGGTATACCTTCAACTATATCCTTTCCGGGGGAGCAAACAGAATTATTCCCTGACTTTTGACAAGACTTTTACCATTCGTTATACTAGCACCCGCCGACCCTAGCAACATTTCTTTTATATTCCATTTAAAAGAACAGAGACAAATATGTATTAAAGTCGAAGTAGCGGATTAGTAACCTTTCTTTACCTCTTTTCTGTCTTTCAACTTCCTTTATTCTTTTTCGTTTGCCATTTCCTCTCTTTCATTTCCTCCTTCCCTGAGTATCAATTTTGTTTACCAAACGAGACTCCTAACTGAATAGTAATTTAGTAATTTCGAACACACGCGAAGCCCGCAAATACTTTTTTTTATTAGATAGCTACCTAAGTTATCAGTATTTTGTTTTTGACCACGTCTTTTCATTATAATGCATTAGTAGTGTAGTTAGTCGGCTCACTCTTTTTTTACAGTTGTGCTCACCAATCTCAATATAATGAAATTAGTTTATGGTTTTATTTTAGCAGTCAACAAGGATGTTTCTATGCAATTGCCTTTTTTATGTTCTTGTATTTTTTCCGCATTGTAATTTTGTTATTATGCTCTGCTTTGAATTTTCCTTGAAGAACTGCTTGGGCCATATTGTAGCTAAAATAGAAGAAAAGAATCAAAGGCAAGAAACAAAAAGTACATTGAGGGGAAAGAAAATATCAAAGAAATCAAAGCAAGGCGAATTGACTTTACTTTCACTTCTTTGGCTTGCAGAAAAGAGAAAGCACTTAGGGTGAATGTTAAGAGTCAGAAAACAAGAGAAGCACATGGAAAACGACAACCTCAAATACGTTTTGAATGAACTTGCCCGCATACAGCTAGCTCTCTTTCAAATTTATATAGCCTTAATGTGTTATAGCATTGTTCTGTATATAGAAAATAGAGCTGACTGTATAACAAACAGACACTCTACATAGTAAATCCTACATTTTCAACATTATTTGTACACATTCCTACACATGGAGGAATGTATCATTTTTGTGTTGACGGTCCAGGGAGTCCACATTGAAATTGTCAATGTATTTGTCTTGCGTGTGTTCCCTTCTCTGGGATTCCTGTTTTATTATATCGATGTCTTGCACCTACTCTTGTCTTTATTCTTTAGTTCCCTACTTTTACCCAACTCGTTCCGTGTCTTCAATCAATTTTTTCAGAGTTCAATTCTGGGAAGAAACTCTTTTCTTTCAATACATGTGCCTTTCCCGTTCAGTGCACTTCCAATTCCTTTCTTCAAGCGCAAATATTCCCTTTTAGGTACAACTTTCCTTATAATATTCTCACTCCTTACTTTACTCCTTCTAATGCATTAGCTTATATCTAAACACACCTATAGTATCTTAGTTATAGCACTGATTTTATTGAAATCATAGCAAAAATTTAATATTTATTAATAACCTCGAATTCTTGGATTTTACTAGGCACTAGCCGAAGAGTTTGTCACTTTGCTTAATAATTCTTTTGTTTCTTGGGGCTGAACTAAATTTTTATGGCTTTTTTTCATTTCCTTGCCATATTCTGCAGCTAAAATAATTTTCTTTGCGAAATTTTAAATTGAGTTTACAGTTTACTTACTGCGATAATTATAATTTGTTTATGTAATCGAATTACCTTAGTTAATTACGGTATTATTGTCGGAGACCTCGGAGAATCATGTTTTTTGAGAGTTAATTCCTTAGAATTTCGCCTTTTTAATTATAATTATATAGTGCTTTGAGGTTAAGTATGGCCAAGCTGATTAACTTTGAAGAATTAAGGGAAGGAAGATAAGGGTAGAGAAGTTTTGTGTTAGGCACTAAATAAACTGAACGCCAAAAGGAACAACAAAGAAATATATGTCTGGTGGTAATGAAACGAATCCTTGCTAAGCTGCATGTACTGTGTTAGCAACATTTTGTAGTACCTGTGTAAGATTTGTACCTAGGGCTATATATATGGACAGATATAAATAAGTACGCTCGGCTCTAGTATACCAAAGCTTAAGCAAGAGACATAAACAGAAAAGGCCAGTAGAGAGAGGAGATGTATGTAGGCAGTGGTAAAAAAGAAAGCAAGGAGTAGCTAGGTAGATTTCTTGGTAATGACGTCGACATCGATGCTCCAGTTGATGTAATTCTACTATAAAGGAACGGGATTCGGAGAAAGGGAAATTCATATAAAGATATAGAGTAAGAGAAAGAAGGCATTATAAATAAGAGGATTCTATTGGACTAAAGACTAAAGAAAGGAGATCTAACTCGAAAGCTGTCCTGAACTGATCTATATGAGCAAAGGAAAGCACTAAACGAGACAGAGAGAAAGAGCACGAACGAACAAAAGACAATTTTTTAATTTAACTTCCTATATTTCCAAAGGGAAAAGTCCTCGTAGCTCTTAATTACATTTCCAGCATTATCTCTTATGCCGAGTTTTCATGAGTGGTTTGAACAAATTATCTCAAAGGAGTTCCTTCCCTCCTTTTCTCTTTCCCTTGGATTTAACAACGAAACGAGTCAAGGACTTGCGAAAGAAAACAAGGATGGCTTATATAGTTAGTGAAAGTACAGAGGAATAGGACATAGCACTCTCCGGACTACACATGTAATACAAAACTACAGCGAATATGAGACCTGAGCCTTGATTCTATTTTTTGTTTTCTCAAAATCATGGGATGAACAACCTACCCTCATCAACTCAGACCAAGTTAAACATACCTTTTCCACAAATTCTCTTTGCTTTTCGCCTTTATATTTATATTGGGCAACACGTAACAGCCAAACTAGGAGGGCATTCCACACTCTTCCAATTCTCTCTTGCGCAGAAATAATAATAAGGCTATCTTAAGAAAAATAAAAGTAAATAGCTGAAACTACTAAGTTATTATACCAACCGGCAACCGCGTTACCTATTACATTGTTGCTTTACACTTATTATCAACAGTTACGTTGCGGATAAACTGAGCATTATAGCATTATGCTATCTATTTGTTATGTCAATATTATGTAAGTACGCATAGAACATTCTTAATGTTTTTTGTGCAAAATTAGATCCTGATTTTCACTATATTTACTTTTCTTTACTTGGTTCAATTTCACGCACAACAAGCAACAACCGTGCAACTACCCATGTACCGGAAAGAAATGTTAGTCACATTTTTATTTGTGTCCTTAAGGATGGCTGAAGAATAATATTTGCAGTTACACAGAGGAAAGTACTTAGAATTACATGGTGTTTAACTAGGCATCATGTACTGTTTGTACATGTACTGTACATGTTGGACGTTGGACTGTAAATTGCCCAGAAGGCATTCGTTATTTACAGTAAATGTTATTTCAAGTTTTTTCATTGTGTTCAGCATTTAGTAACAATTTTATTGAAAGTTACTGTGTAGATCGCTTTCTTTCAGGGTTGTGCATGGTGGTGCCGCGCATAGCGTGCAGTAAATTGTATGATATACACTACAAAATTACTAAAGTAATAATTCGTAGCAGATATAATCAGTAGGATACGGATAATGTAAAGTAGTACACATGTAATGCTTAAGTAATTAATACAGATAGATAGTGGATGCTCTGTAAATCTGTAAATCTCTATTTAAGTGTGTCCCCAATGTTAGTATGGATGTACATAGTACATGTAGTAGTATAGAATGATAATGTCGTCATTGTGTCTCGTACAAATAGGAATTATGTCAGTCTTGAATGGGATGTATATGGCTATTGAAGTATTGTATAGAGCATGTTGTTAAGAATAGGGCAATATGGTTCAATTATGTAATCATACGGCGTAGCGATTACATTACCGATTGCAGAGACATCAACGTTATCTTAAAGTAGCCCGAGGCTTGCAGAACATCTTTATCTGAGAAGGCCTTAGCAGAAAGCTAACTAGCTAGAGACTGGATGAAGTCTGCATTGTGCTATAATGTCCATAGCAGACGAAGAACTAATAAAGTCGTATTTGTAGTGCAGTACAACATTCAGATCAATTACTTACGCTAGGTGTACACAGGCAATGGCAATATGCAGTACATCTACCTTCAGTTGTATAATCATGTAATTGGAAAACAGTCAGCGAACACAAAAGCTAAGAAGACCCCAGACTCCTTGGGAGAAAGAGCAAGAAGGAAGTCAGAGCTCTTTAGGCAGATACTTAAATTAAGCGCAGTCAAACATACAAACTGAACAAGTAAACAACCACAGATGGTCTCATTAGATTACATCATGATAGAAATGCGCAATGTGATGTAAATACACAGAATATAGCCACAAAACTCAACATACATGCAACGAACCCTTAATACTCTATTTACTACAGAGAGCGTGGTTCTGAACTCTGAATGGAATCATTGGGGCATTCATGCACAAGGGAAATAGAAAACCCTCCTTACCTATTACAAATTACAAAGAGCAAGAGTCAGTGATTATTGTGATGCAAGAAAAGCAGCACAATTGCATACAGAATCTCTGCTCCTGACTCCTGCATATCCCAGTAACACATTATCGAATACGAAATGAAGACTTTGCTCCCATTTTTACTAGCATTACATTTACAAGTTGATTGGCAAAACTTGGCTAATACTTTATTTTAGGTGATACTTAATTTGTTTAATCACGTACTACTGAAGTTTTTATTTCTTTTTAAATATCCTAACGAAAAAAGTGGGCAACGAATAGTGGCTTTTGCTGTTGTTTCCTTTGGTTGGCTATCTAATTGAGAATTATGCAAATATCATTCATTAGAACCCGTATATTGTATATTTTGTGTAAACTGACTTTATTTTATAGCTTACTTGTTTTGATAGTGATGATTATGTGCAAGATACCAACGCATATATTATTATTATAACTTATATCAGTAGACTGTATGTATATAGAAAATACAGATACTCCTCCTGTAAAAGATATTAGTTAGTAATTGAAACTGTTTCACAATATCCGGTAGAAAGGCGTAGGTAGTAACAGATTTCGACGAAAGGTCGAAAACCTCAAAGAATCAAGCAGAAAGCAATTTACAGCAACGGTAATTAGATTGTGAATGTTTGTTGTGCACTAAAATTATTTATTTAGGTATGATGCGTGGGAAAAAATAATCTTTGAAAAGCTTTCCCAGAATATAATTAGTATTGTGAAAATCATTTTACTTTATACAGAAATATTTGTCATGAAATACACATCTTTTAGCTTCTGATATGACTACTACTAAAATGCGGAATAAATCTGAATGAGTGAGTCGGAGGGCAAGCAGGTATATGGAATACTCACAACTAAATCTTCACAACCGAGGGGTAGTGAATCTTCACAACTAGAGAGTGAATCTTCACAACCACAGAGTGAATCTTTAAAAAAAGAGAATGAAACTTTACAATTGGGCTTAGTGACGGGTATTTATACTTAAACGGCCTAAATTGGAGTTTGTTTGAATTTTTTTAAGCTTTGTATTTGGAAATGTTGATTTCACTGTGGTTGTGAAGATTCACTTTCTGGCTGTAAAGCGTCACTACCCCCGGTTGTGAAGATTCTGGGATCCGGGCACGTGGAGAAAGCAAGGCTATAAATATATAAATGTATCTATAAATATATAAATGCTCTAAATATATCACGTTTCATGAGGTACCTATTCCAATTTAGAATTGAATTAGCTACAGACAAAAATTAAACCGCTGCTGCTACATTCCCTTTTTTCCCAAGCATGTGCCCCGCTTAAATTTAGTTTAATCCAAAGAGTTTCGTTACCTCGTTTTCAGTGCATGCTCGCTAATTCACTTTCCCTATACACTTAGCTAGCACGTGTTACGTTACATAGTACGTATGAAGTTACTTAACATAAATGCTCAGTGCTCACTACTTAAATGAATTTAAAGACAAAGGAAATAGAAATCTAAATCCCTAATAATGCGAGAAATATCCTACAGTTTACATATCCGATCGGAGTAATCTAAGCTAATAGTACAAATACTTTTGATAGTCTTATTTGTAGAGGATGAATTGTATTTGGTGAAACTAATTACAACTTTCAATGTATTTACTACGCATTCAATTACAGAAGTATGTAATCAACTCTATTGCAAACTAGTTCACGGTGTGCAGTTCTGCTACGTATACATTTACACATATGCGCATATATGCAGGAGCATGTATAAGTCTTAAGTTGTTAACTTAACTAGGTATATTCAAAATTCAGAACTTAGTTAAACTTGATTAGTTATATACATATAAAAAATAAAAATGTGTATTGTAGATACTCATTTTAGTGACATTTACATATAATTCAGATTCTAAGCGCATGTACTAAGAAGTTGAGATTGAAGATTTCTTTCGTCACGAATTGTACATCTAGAATCTAGTTCCTAGAGCATTTTAATTCGTTCCTTTAGAGATTACGAATTAGATTAGGTAAGTAAAAGGAGAGCCCTGGGTGCATTATTCTAAAGCTTAATGCAAATACTAAAAACAAAAATCTGTGACAAGAATTTTAAATAGCTGCAACTACTAGAGAGTTTAGCAATAGCATGTAGTTGTGGCTATCATATCATGGCTATGCAAAGTACCTCAGTATTTTCTATTTCCCTTGAAATTTATTTTTTATAATATACTCTTTGGTACAATGTACGAAAAATCAGGCTTTTAACCAATTCTTCGTATAATGCATAATAATTATCAGTATAATATAATTCAAATAGTACAGGAAGATAATAGCATTTAGAATTTAATTAGTTTAATAACTGGGTGTTTTACCTCTAGCTATCTTCTTTTCAACAGTTGCTTTACTTATTTTATGCAGCAATTTTTTTGCTTGTTCCCCCAGGTTTTGCTATTTTAATCTCGCACTAATTTGTTAGATTTTCTTCCTGTAGAACTCCCAACATTGTTCACCATTTTAGAATGGAGCCCTTCATAATAATCTTCCCATTTTTTACAGTCAGTTTTTTTTGGAGAAATTAGAGTAGGCATACATGCAAAGAAGGGATTGAGATGTACCTAACCAGACAACACAAGTCAAGTAAAATAATGAAATCATAAAAAGCTGCAGGCCTAAATGCATTTGCTTATTTGATTTTGATATCTTTAGTCTCCTTTTGTACGTCATAATCTCGTAGATTGAAGAACGTAATTAATTAACAAGAATATTGTTGAAAAGTAACTTCAGTTTCCTCAACAAACATTTTCCATGTCTTTCTACTCCCTTCCTATAGTATACCTTTCATATTGATGCTCTGTCATCAAATATGCACACAAACTTTCTGTATGTTCTTATTTACGCATATGTATTGGATATTACATGATTTTTAAATGTGGTATATATGCAAATGTTAGATAATGGTGTCTTTACTTATATAAAGAAGAACTCGTACAAGAAAAGTAAATCCCTTTCCATTAGGATATTCCCCTTGTATGAAGCCACCCTTGTACTTATTGCATTGTTTTCCTTGCTTGCTTTTATTATTTAGTCGGTATGTACTGAAGTAGCAGTGACTTTTTCATTTTGATATTTGCCTTTGTGCTCACATTCACTGAGGTTCAATTCAGATAAAGAACAAAGATAGCTTGGAAGTATGAGACATGTTTCACTACAGAAAAAATCGGAATTCATGGCACAGAAGAGAAAAGGGGGAGGTAAAGAGCAAAGGAAAGGGAAAGGCTTCGATTCTATCCCTAAACCTCAAATTTGATTAATTTAATTGCTCATCTCTTTGAGTCCTTTACAAAAGACAGGGAGAGTCTGTGTGCTCCCTACGCTCTACTACTATATTTTTAATGTCTACGGATTACGTTGCAGTTACTCTCCTTTATATAGAGTAACTTTAACGTAATCCGTACAGGGTAATAGTCAAAGCAAAAATCTGTACACTCAAAGAATAACAAAGATAGGAGGGTCGGTTTATTCGTTCCTAATTCACTTATGAAGAACAAGCGTCTCGATGTACACGTTAAAAATATAGACGACTATATAATACACAGTTCAAGAATACAGGTGTTCTTTTGCTAAATGAATTTACTATATTAAAGAATATATAGAGATATTGAAATAGTAATGCCATTGACCCACAATATTTCTGTAGAGGAAGAGACAGACTATTATGCATGATTAGTGAAAAGGGAAGCAACTCAGCTTGTTTTTATAAACATAGAAGGATAGCGGAAAAAAATTCTCTAAATAAAAATAGGCTGAATTTTCCATCAAATTATTCTCAGAAGTTATTCAACGGATGCATGGGATGAACGAGTGGAAAACGTGAACGAATGAATAGTACATAATATTTTCAGGCTGTGTTAGAATACTATAATTACATGCTTCAATTCATCTTGTATGAATGAATAATTATAGGAGGCTATAGAATAAAGAACGTCGTTTTGACTCAGTAGTCTCTAGGAGGCATGTAAGTAAAAACAAACGTAATACGAAGAAAAGTAGACTCCATTATAGCTATCTGTGTCTATATGGGTCGAGTTGAGAATAGGAGAGAATGATGATCCGTATTTGCAGTAGCTCGTATAGAATGTAAAAGGTGGTTTGGTTGGATACGCAATGATAATAATGATTTGTTTTTATGATTCTTTCTTGTGTGTACAGAAGAGCCTCGGAGCGACCAGTTTCAGCTTACACAAACTCTAAGTATACTCATAGGAGTTGTGACTGCCCTAATTATCGTATCCATTGCCATCATCCTTCTGAGATTCTATTGCTCACGGAAACGAAGTAGAGATCGAAGACGTCGGGAGAAAGCCTCCACTCCGCTCAAAATGGATGCTCCTGATGGCTGTGATTCAGATGAGAAGAATCCCGATGTCATTCCACAAGGTAAAATACTACGCGAATCTCAATTGACTTTATTCTCGTTAAGTGCACCAACAACCAGTAACTATCCACTACTCAGTCCTCATAGGATGTGTAAAACTTGATTTTACACGGCCAGATGCGTTACGGAAATTCCTAATAGCACTCTGTCCGACTCGTCGGATATATCTTTGGAGGATAGACTTAACTTAGACATTCAGTTTCCCATTTAACTAACTATTACGTAAGCGCCTATACCTAGGCATATACTGAAGTCCGGCAACAGTAAAACAAAGTTTACAAGCTGGTAATATAAGAATATCTTTTTTGTGCAACAATGACTGTTACAACATTGTAAAAAAGTCTGACAATATTTTATAGTTAGTTACTTTAATTGAAAAACACAGAAAATTTTGTAATGATTATTGCTAACTCTTTTACAGCTATAAAGAAATCGTTACTTAAAAATTGCATAAAAACAATGTGATTCTTATTATTCTTTTCATTTATTAATATAATTATTATTTATTTCAAAAATCATTACGCTGATTACGCGTTACTGTAAAGAGCTCTGATTCATACACGAGCTGTAAGGAAAAGAGTAAATAGTGTAGTGAAGTGTAATAGCGAGTAGTATGAAGTATGACAGGATAATTTAATAAGTGATGTATATATAGCTTGAGATGAACTTTACTTTAGCACTTTTTGTTATGATTGAGTTAATGGAGTTGTTGGTCCGCTTGTTCAGCGACTGCACTACTGGGTTATGGCGAATAGTATATTCATAGTTGGAAGTGATAGAGAGAGAGAGGAAGACATCAGTCATTAGGTAGAACTTTTTTTTGAAGAAAACAATGCGAATTAAGTTGTTTTAGGCGATCGTCAGGCTATTACTCTGCTTCTTTGTAGTAGCGCAAATTGATTTAATGGAATGAATTTATTTCATTAATTAATAGAAAACATTATTTCATGTAGTTAGTGTTTTTCAATAAAAGTTGGCGGTACACGTAAAGTCAATTATTCTGCTCCAATATTTTATGCGTCATTGTTTTTATGTAGATAGAGCAAATATTTATTCTATTACGTAACATTTTGGTTCTAAACTTAAAATGAATTGTAAAACTGTTCAAATAATTTTAGTGCTCTGCTATTTCCACCAAGATGTGTATAAAACGGATTGGAATATAATAATAATAATATCAAGAGAGCTTTGGCTATTAACTTTAGAGTTCAAAGGTAATTTAGAAATGGTTCTAATTTGTTTATGATGGGTAAACAAGTAGAATAAGAGGAAGTACAGGTAGACATAGACTCGGAAAGTGCATGATGAAAAACAAAGATGAAAGATAGGAAGAGAAGAGAAGTGGGACTGAGGAAAGTCAGAAGGAAGTCATTATTATCATATAGGAAGAGAGGAGGTAGATATTCCTATGCATGTATTGCCGATCAGATTCTTGCTCTCTGTGTAAAAGACGGAACGTAGAAGAGCATAAAAGGACTTGGGCCGGGACTCTCATCTCTGAGAGAAAAGGAAAATGTCAGCTCAGTATTCGTCGTAGCATGAAACTCATTAATTATTTCACTTTGGATAGAAAGTTTTCATCACATCACATCAGCTCCTACTTTTACAACATGCTATCACCTCTAAGTTGCAGAAAAGGTCTCTACTAATTATTTAGCTGCTAACTGCTACGCTATGTTACGTTAAGTTACTTTCGTCTTGGTGGGAAGAGAAGGACGAGAGCCCTATTTCTCTCTGATGCATAATGGAAAGGAAATATAGTGTACTTACTCACTCTTTCTCCACTGGGCACCTACTGATTGTGAATGAAGGCAAAAAGTTACAAGTAGGTTGATGATAACTCATGCTTCTAAGGAATAATTAGAAAAATTATTTTACTAGTTGGAAACTAAAGTTTGTCCCTACACAAGGCGCACTAGGCGATTAGATTTTTATTCGCAAAGTTGAAAGTTTCCACTTTCTCTTTCTCAGTAGACACACACACATACTAGTAGGCGTTTCAGTAACGACTACAGTTTGAAGTTGTTCTAACGGAAGAGAAAATAATGACTAATTAAAAGCGATTTTGGTGAGGGAAATGGGCACACTACGATTAAATTGATGTACATAGGTAGCTTTACGATCATATTTCCCCTTTTTTAATTTTATGTAATAACGAATTAAAGCTAACACAGCAATTGCCTGCCTTACAGTTACAGGAAACATATAGGAAATATACGTTTATCCCCAATTTACGGTTATATTTACATCCTAAGATTATCCTGCCTGCCTAGTCCGTTGAAAGAAAACATGAAAATGTCTATAACTCTTTCTTGCATTCATGAGCTATTTAACTAACTATAACTGCACTCGTTTTCCTACAGACTTAGACAGCCATCCATTTTTCTATGAACACAAACCGAAAGTCTAGAAACAGTTAGTCACTGTTAGACTATGTTTAATAGCTGCCTATTACTTCTGTACGACAGTTGTGGTTGGTTATCGTCCTCACTTACCATTCGACAAACTACCCCATTAAACACCTGTAGCCTTTTATCGAGAGCTACCAATTTTAACCAACAATATTCCCTGCAGCAAACAACAAATATTTATTTTAAGACTTATAACAGTACGCTTTTGTTTATTACAATGTAAATTATTAATTTTTCCATATATTTTCCTTGTGACTATTGTTAAAAGACATCTTTATTAATAGAAGTTAATTTTAGTAAGGTATAAGTAGGCTATAAGACTTTTATATTGAGTATGAACCTGTATTTATATATGTTATTTATGAACTTAATTTAAGATACAATATTTCTACGTAGAAGAAGTGTGGGCAGTATGAATTAAGATATCCTCCTTAGTTGTATTATATAACATAAGTAAGATGTACAGTAACTACATTAGGAAAGGGATTTAGAAAAGGCAACGCATTGCTAACAAGGCAAGGGTGACGTAAATATGAATTTTGGGAATTATCAGAGTCGGTTAAATATTTACTTTCTGAACACACTTCGTCGATTGGATATTATGTGAAGGAGTTTGAAGAAGCGGACAAAGCCCACAGGAAAGCAAATGATTTGTAAAGGGAGCTTGCGTGTGCAGAGATGTTTGCAAAGCCAGCAAGTTTCCCATATTGGTATTCTAACAAATGCTCCGATCACAGGCAGGATATTGCGAAAGGCTTTCCTTTTGGTGATAGCAGCAAAGAGTGTTTTGAGTGTAGCCTGTAGGTATGGTCGGAAAGATAATTATAGAATTGCTAAAAGTCTATTTAGTCGGAGGTTGAGGGAAGTGTGGTGGGATTGTGGTGCGTGCACGATGATCAACTCTGATATGATTCCAGTTAAGGAGACAGTAGTAAGTACTTCACTTACATTACGGGCATTGCCTACCTACCTACCTACTGAGAGTACAGCTTGCATGGTTGTGAAAATGAAACGAGTTAATTAAGAGATGATGACGATTGTGAGAACTGGGTTGAGTTGATTTCAGCTAAGGCAAGCTGAGTGGGCAAAGCTATTTCAGTGGCAAGAAATTCCCTCTTTACACCACTTACCTATAGCTACTCCTAAAGGATCTAGTTCCATACCTATATATAGATATATCATCTGCTCTCCTATACTTACCAAATCCTGCCAAACCTAATATGAGAGATCTGGCCACACATCTATTACATGTAAACTGTATTAATGGGTTTCAGGGAAGGGACCCTTCCTAACAAATGCACTTAGGCTAGGCCAACCAGATTTTCAAAAAACTTTTCTGCCAGTTCGTGCCGAAAACTTTGTTAATGGAAATTAACAGAATTGTACTTTAAATTTCGGCCTTCCTGCCGCGGTTTACTAAAAGTAATGTCTGTTGTACTCCTCTGATAGGAATTTGATGAAAATAATAATTTGTAGGAAATCAGAAAGATGTGATGGGAAAAGCCAGTGTATTGGTATCAGCCATAATGCATCAATTGTTAAATTGTATTTCAATGTTAAATTGGTTATAGTTAGCTGACAAATAGTGGTACATCCACCAGTCCTATAGCAGCATATGCACTGTGTTTTTTAATATTTCGATAGTTAAGGTATAAATGGAATTATTACGCCAGGCAGTAACACTGTGTATATCATATCGTATAAGCACACCAGGTAGGTGAATTTATGAAAGTGTGGCTGTTAGCGGTTATGTAGTAAGTTTGTAAGATGAGCGGAGGCGGGAGGCATGGACACGGCCACACATATTGCCAAATGGATTAAACTGTTACATTAATGGAGTTAGGAGAGAATGTGATGTGAGTCGGATTTGAGTATGAAGTATGAGCGGAAGTGAGAGTAGTAAAGTAACATAGGTACTTAAATAAGCGATTGTTTTTTTGTGACTTAAGACTCGGATGAAGTGGAGTATTACCGCAAACGTCAGCAACACATATCGACGATTGATACGTCACCAGCTCGAGTCGCCCCAGGGGGTCTTTCGGGCTACTGTACTCTCCGCAATGGAGGCATTCCGCTTCAAGACCTCAACAACATTGGGACTCGGCCAAAATTCATGGTAAGTGAACCTTCTGTACTTTCTCTCACTTTATATCTTATATGTAATGCTTATCTCTCTGTATAAGTACGTAGGAATAGGTAGTCTCAGTAGTCTGTGGACCAACATGGCAAGTGGTAGGGAGGGAAGAACGTTAGGTTAGACTACTGAGCACACAGATAATATTTCTACTTGCATGGCTCTGTTTCTACACCGTGGTAAGTAAGGTTAAGCTATGGCACTCTCTTATATATAGAATCCCATAGCATATACTTAGACCAACCGACACCTATATGTGTTTTCTACAGTTCATTTCTTGGGAAAAGAAGGAAGTGTGCTCTGTGTATATACATTGCATGCATAGAGTTGTGACGTGACTAGTCTGAAGTCTGAGGAGAGAGAACTGTCGGTCCACTCCTTTTCCTCAATATCCCATGGAAGAGTTGTAGAAAGGGCTGTGTGTGTGCATCAACTCTATCTCCAATGAATGCTGAACAAGAGAAGTAAAATGGAATGAGGATAAAGTATCACTATCTTTGTATATTGTTGTGTATGTAAGTACCTACATGGATTCATACATATACATATATATAGAATAACCATTATAATATAATCCATGCAAGCAAGGCATCCTCCATGTATAAGTAGCTATATTTACTGAAAGAGATAGGAGAGCACACGCCACTTTACTTTCTCCTATTAGTATAAGGAAGAGATAGGAGTGGTGCTACGAGAGAAAACCAAAGAATCCCGCATTTCATCAGAAACCACACACACAGTCGTAGCCGTAGCAGTTGAGAGCAACAAAAGTGGGAAGGAAGGAGCCCGTATTGTATTTTAGTGCCTTGTGTACTTTCTGTGCGCATTGAAAGGTATTACTTTTACTTGGTCATGTTTCATCCTCGAAAGAGAGGAAAGGGAAGGACATTTAGTTACACTTTTGTGTCAAACTCCCTGTCCACAAATGAGCTACACCACAAGACACTCAAAAGTTACTGTTGCAATGAACGTGAAGGTCTTTTCCATCTAAAGGCCGAAATTTAAGCCTAGAATTTCCTGTAAGTGATCCTCTCTATTTTACTCTACTAACTGTAAACATATACTACGTGACAAATAATAAATACCAGATTCTATCGGCAGACTATCTTCTACACCTTCATCTATATAGCTCTATCCTTGCTGTCCATTAACTATATGTCCTGTGTGTCTACTCCTCCCAAATACAAATGCTAAACATATGCTGTATACATATTGCTTTTCGTATAAAGTACATATATCTTATAAATCTACTTATATAACAATATGCTATCAAAGGATGTACCTAATTGCGTAGACATAGGGAAGCCTAATGTAGTAGTACAAGTATCTCTTACCTTCTTCTCTGAGAGTTACTACTACAAAGAGACAAGAATTGGATGAGACACTTTCCTTGTGAAACTAGGACACTGCTATGCCACTGTTTAGTTTATTCTTTGGGTCCGAACTTTATTTCCCCTCCCCGACGACGACGACGACACAGGAGCTAAAGACAAGTAAGCCACAAATGCAATAGGCAACACGCCGATTGCACCGTGTCATTTACTTTATTTCATGTCCAACGACGCGACTCGTACATTTTTCGACATCCCTTCTCTTCTCTCTTTATCTACCTACCTATACCTTCTTCCTTCCGACGCAAATTGTCCAGCCGTGTCTATTGAGCTTTTTATTTTTATTTTAACTTCTGATTTATTCCCAACATCCCTACTGTATTTATTTTTGCTCTACTTCTTTCACAAGCACCTACTCATTTATTTACAACGTGGGCCACTGCATTTCTTGCTGAATACCCAATGCTGCAATATCCTGAATCTTCTTACAGATCAACATTGGAAAATGAAATATACACAGTTTTCGTTTGATTACATGGAACGACTCCAAAGAGAGAAGGACTCCTAACAGGAATCACTCCTAAGGAGGGAATTACTCCAAAGACA